>JAJHZJ010000387.1:981783-1110379 GCA_023548195.1 Bettongia penicillata ogilbyi
ACCTGTTGTTTTGCAGCTTCTGTTGCTCTAGAATTTGTTTAGAGTCACTTTTTTTAAAATTTATTTATTTATTTATTTAACGTTTTACATTCATTTTCACAAAATTTTGGGTTCCAAATTTTCTCCCCATTTATCCCCTCCTCCCACCCCAATACACCAAGCATTCTAATTTTCCCTGTCACGAATCTGCCCTCTCTTCTATCATCCCTTCTCTTGTCCCCATCTTCTCTTTTGTCCTCTAGGGCCAGATAACTTTCTATTCCCCATTAACTGTATATCTTATTTCCTAGTAGCAAGAACAATATTCAACAGCTGTTCCTAAAACGTTGAGTTCTAAATTATCCCCATCCCTCCCTCCCCACCCATTCCCTTTTGGAAGGCAGGCAATTCAATATAGGCCCTATATGTGTAGTTTTGCAAATGACTTCGGTAACAGTCGTGTTATATAAGACTAACTGTATTTCCCTCCATCCTACCCTGCCCTCCATTCTTTCTCTTCTGTCTTTTGATCCTGTCCCTCCCCAAGAGTGTTGACCTCAAATTGCTCCCTTCTCCCATTGTCCTCCCTTCCATCATCCCTCCCTCCCTGCTTATCTCCTTCTTCCCCATTTTTCTGTACTGTAAGATAGGTTTTCATATCAAAATGAGTGTGCATTTTACTCCTCCCTTTAGTCGAATGTAAACTTCATGTTTTTTTCTCAGCTCTCCTCTTTTTCCCTCCACTAACAAGTTTCCTTCTTGCCTCTTGCATGAGATATGATTAACCCCATTCGATTTCACCCTTTCTCCTCCCACTACATTTCTCTCTCACGATTTACCTTAATTTCTTTCAAGATATGGTCCCATCCTATTCAATTCATTCTGTGCTCTCTGTCTCTGTGTGTGCATGCTTGTGTGTATTTGTGTGTGCATGCACCCATGTACATGTGTGTGTGTGTATGTGTGTGTGTGTGTGTGTGTGTGTGTGTGTGTGTGTGTACATCTGTGTGTGGTCCCACCAACTACTCAGATACTGAAACGTTTTAAGAGTTACAAATATTGTCTTTCCATGTAAGAAAGTAAACAGTTCACTTTTGGTAAGTCCCTTATGACTTCTCCTTGCTGTTTACTATTTCATGTTTCTTCTCATTCTTGTGTTTGAAAGTCAAATTTTCTTTTCAGCTCTGGTCTTTTCATCAAGAATGTTTGAAAATCCTCTGTTTCATTGAAAGACCATACTTTCCCCTGAAGTATTATACTCAGTTTTGCTGGGTAGGTGATTCTTGGCTTGAGTCCTAGTTCCTTTGACTTCGCAAATGTCCTATTCCACTCCCTTCGATCCCTTATTATAGAAGCTGCTAGATTTTGAGTTATCCTGATTGTATTTCCACAATACTGGAATTGTTTCTTTCTAGCTGCTTGCAATATTTTCTCCTTGACGTGGGAATTCTGGAATTTGGCCACAATGTTCCTAGGAGTGTCTCTTTTTGGAACTCTTTCAGGTGGTTATCGATGGATTCCTTCAATACTTATTTTGCCCTCTGGTTGTAGAATGTCAGGGCAGTTTTCCTCAATAATTTCATGGAAGATGATGTCTAGGCTCTTTTTTTGATCATGACCTTCAGGTAGTTCCGTAATTTTTAAATAGTCTCTCCTGGATCTATTTTCCATGTCAATTGTTTTTCCCATGAGACATTTCACATTCTCTTCCATTTTTGCATTCTTTTGGTTTTGTTTTGTGATTTCTTGATTTCTCAGAAAGTCATTAGACTCCATCTGTTTCATTCTAATTTTGAGAGAGCTATTCTCTTCAGTGAGCTTTTGAACCTCTTTTTCCATTTGGCTAATTCTGCTTTTGAAAACATTCTTCTCCTCATTGGCTCTTTGAACCTCTTTTGTAATTTGAGTGAGTCTATTTTTCAAGGTGTTATTTTCTTCAGCATTTTTTTGGGTCTCCTTTACCAAGGTGTTGACCCACTTTTCATGCTTTTCTTGCATGTCTCTCATTTCTCTTCCCAGTTTTTCCTCCACCTGTCTAACTTGATTTTCAAAATCCTTTTTGAGGTCTTCCATGGCCTGAGCCCACCGGACATCCACCTTGGATGTCTGGGATAGAGAGGCCCCGACCTCCACGTCTTTCTCTGATGGCAGGCATTGTACTTCGTCATCAGAAATGAGTGGGGGAAGGAACATCTCTTCCCTAATAAAGTAGCTGTCTCTGGTCTTATTCTGCTTCCTTTTTCTGGGCATTTTCTCAGCCAGTTAGATTACTCTCCACCCCTGCCTAGATCTGCCCAGCTAGTGCTTGGGTTCTGAGATTCAAATGCTGCTTTCCAGTCTCAGGGCTATCCCCGGAGGGAGCAGCTGCTATTCAATGTGTGTTTAAGTTCTGGTGCTTGCGTGGGGGCAGGACCCCCTCCCAGGCTCAGTTCCCTCAGGGACTTTATGCAGAGACCTTCAATAATGGAGCAGGTGGGGGCAGGGCCACCTCCCAGGCTCAGCTCCCTCAGGGGCTTTCTGCAGAGGCCTTCGGTAATGACCCTGAACTTCTGCCTGCTGCTCTGGGAGTCTCGGGCCACCACTGCCTCTGCCTCCCCTGGGGGCCCAAGGCACGGAGACACCCTGCTCCCCTCTCGGCCAGCCCACACGTCTCTGTCACTTACCGGTAGCGTCTGTGGGCAGAGGGACCTTCCTGGCCGCCAGAGATTCCGTCCCTGAAGCCTGCTCGGTTCTGCTCCTCTGGGCCCGTGGCCAGGGCAGCTCAGGGGTGGGCTCTGTTTTCTGGGGCCCGACAGACCCCTGTGGACCGCTCTCCAGGGCTCTCTGGAACGGAAATCTCTTCCACTGTGTTTCTGTGCACCTTGTAGTTATCCAGAATTTGTGGGAAGTCCTTCTTTCAGGAAATTTATGGGCTGTGGATTCGGAGCTAGCATACGTGAGTCTTTCTACTCCACCATCTTGGCTCCTCCCTCCTAGTGTCATTTTTACAGGTATTTTTGGGGCTATGGGCTATAGGCTCTACCTTCTACTCCACCATCTTGACTCCACCCCTCAATTTTGAAGAATTTCAAAGGTTTTCTAATCTTACCACTCCATTTTATTGGAACCTGATATATGTATCAAATGCCAAATGGAATCTGACATAACTCAGTGAAATAGATGGTTCATGGCATCATGATTACTATGCTGGAAAGGATTTGGGGCCATCTAGTTGGGCATTCTCAGTTAAGAAATAGAAAAAATGATGCAACGTGTTTAAGCTGATATCCTCATAGGAGTATAAGTTTTGAGGTGAAAGGTTTAGAACTGGAAAGATCAAATATTGAGGTTGCTTTCTAAAGTCTTAGTTTATAAAACTAGTTTGAACTGCAAAATCAAAGTAAAGGGACACATTCATCTTCTAAGGGGAGAAGTCTGTGGGACAGGGAGATACCATAAAAATGTGTATAGTGCCTATATGATAGATATGGGGTAATTGAGTTTTGGACCTGTTGAATATCATACCTAACACCACAGAGAGTAAAAGTACAGGCAATTGGATTTGTCACAATTCTTCATTACCCGTTCAGCTTCTCCTTTCCCTTTGAGTCTAGTCTTAGGTTTGCCAGCTTCCATCTGCCCTTACAAAAGGTAAATTCTAGAATTCAGGGTTTTTTTTTTGTGATTTCACAATATCCGAACATCTTACTATTGAGAAAAGGCAAAACCCTCTCTGTTATGTAACTTTCCACTAAACACATCTCCTTCAATAATTGTTTGCTAAATAGATGGTGAGCATCTAATGGGAGGCGATGTTGTAGAAAGGTGTGGCAGGGAATGGATTAGAGTCAGAGAACTTAGAATCAACCCCCCCGCTCCCCCACTGAAGTTGGCTACCTGAGTGTCCTTGGATAAACGTATTTACCCCTGCAGGCTTTCGGTTCTCCTACAAAATAAAAGGGTTGGACTTATTTGTCTCTACGTTAGTTTATTTATCTAAAATGATGATCTTGTTATCCATCTTCATATTTTCTATTGGTCCATTTCATTCTTATATGATGTCAAGCACACAGCAAACCCTGGCAATTGTTCATTCTTTAAAAAATTAAATTTTAAACTAAGTGATTCTGTGTGTGTGTGCATTTGTGTGTGTGCGCATTTGTGTGTTTTAATCTTGAGGTATTGAAGCTAATCCCCCAAATATGGAAGACGGGAATTTTCCTTGCTCTGTTGTATCTGAGAAATTACTGATAAAATTCCTTTTTATTTTTCTAGTTTATAAATTAAGTCTTTCAAGATTATTGAATTATGATTAAAATGCATGATGAATTGATAAGCTCTAATGTAAATTTTAGCATTCCTTAGAAGCTGAGTACATATTTTTCCTTATGAATTGAAAATTATAACTCTCTTTCTCCTAAAAAGTGAACCTTGTGAATACTTATGTAAAAGCAGAGCATATCCAAGGGAGATGGTTATAATAAAATGGGGTTCCATTGCATCACTTCATTCTGTTGCCCTGAAAAGAGAGACAAAGGAAGGGTTTGATTCAGTGTTTTATATACCCATAACTTTACTTTGTGAGAATATGCAACAATATATAGGAGCAATATTTTATGAAGCAAAAAAAATGGATTTGGAATCAAGGGAACACAGTTTCAAATAGAATTTTTTACTGTTAGTACTCATGTGACCACAATAATTCAAAGAGACTATCTAAGTCTCAGTTCTTAATGTGCAAATTGCAGATAACAATACTCTGGAGTGTGTAATTCATAGGTGATTGTAAGGCTCAAAAGAGAAAAAAAATATGTAGTATATTTTTCAGACCTTGAAGTGTTATGGACATTTCTACCTTTATCATTTTAAGAAAATCCATCTCAGGGGGCCGAGCCAAGATGACAGAGTAACAGCATGCACTTTCTAGTGTACTGACTCCAATTCCAACCAAATACCCGTAAAAATGGTTCTAAAGAAATTCTGAAGCTTCAGAACCCACAGAATGATGGAGTGAAGCAAATCTCCAACCCAAGAAAGTCTGAAAGGTCCCCATAAACTGTCTATTGCACCACGCTGGGGGGCAGGATGTAGTCCAGTGTGGGCTGCAAGTATACAGAAGAGACCTGAGAAGACCTTGAGGGACTGAATCTCTTACACTTGTGGTAGTTTCCAGACTTCAGGATGCTAAAACGCTGAGGACAAATTGGAAGTTCAGTGGAAAAAGCCTGTGGGATCAGTGTGGTAGAGTGGAGTTGTTCAGCCCCAGTCCCAGAAGGGCAGAGAGGGAAGGGTATGGAGGAACCTGCTGCAGTCACAGCAGCAGCAGGTGCAGAGATAGCGACTGTTTCTGTAGCTCTAGGCTCACAAATTGTGGCGGGGGGAGAGCAATCGAGTAGCTAACAGTACATCCCCCACCTCCACTGGAAGCAGACATCTAACTTGGCAAAGAGATCAAAAGTTCAGTAAATGGCTGGGGAAATGAGTAAAAACCAAAAACACAATCTGACAATAGAATCTTACTTTGGTGACAAGGAGACTAGGAAGATCAAAACATGCAAACAGAAGACAATGAAGTCAAAGGTCCTCCATCCAAATCCTCAAAGAAAAAATTGAATTGGTCTCGTAGAAGAGCTAAAAAGAATTTGGAAAATCAAGTAAGAGAAGCAGAGCAAAAATCAGAAAGAGAAATGAGAGTGATGCAAGAAAATTATGAAAAACGAGTCAACTTCTTTGCTAAAGGAGACCAAAAAAATACTGAAGAAAAAACCACAGTAAAAAATAGACTAACCCAAATAACAAAAGAAAGCCAATAAAGAGAGGAATGCAGAATTTTCCTGATGGAAAAGAAGGTCTAAGATTTCACTGAAGAAAATAATTACTTAAAGGTTAGAATGGAGCAGATGGAAGCTAATGACTTTATGAAAAATCAATAAATTAAAAACAAAACCAAAGGAATGAAAAAAATATCAAACAACATGACATATCTCATTGAGAAAACAAGTGATCTGGAAAATAGATCCAGGAGAGACAATATAAAAATTATGGGACTATCTGAAAGCCATGATCAAAAAAAGAGCCTGGGGATCCTCTTTCAAGAAATTATTATGGAAAATTGCACTTACATTCTAGAACAGAGGATAAAAAAGATATTGAAAGAATCCACTGATTGCCTCCTGAAAGAGGTCTCAAAAGAAAAAATCCTAGCAATATTATGGTCAAATTCCAGAGCGCCCAGGTGAAGGAGCAAATATTGTAAGTAGCCAGAAAGTAACTATCTGAGTGTTGTGGAAATACAATCAGGATAAAACAAGATCTAGCAGTTACTACCTTAAGGGATCAAAGGGCTTGTAATATGATATTCCAGAAGTCAAAGGAACTAGGATTAAAACCAAGCTTCTCCTACCCAGAAAAAATACATCAGGGAAAAATGGTCTTTCAATGAAACAGAGGACATTCAAGCATTCTTGATTAAAGTAGAAAATTTTACTTTCAAACAAAAGAATCAAGAGAATCATGAAAAGGTAAACAGGAAAGAAAAAATCATAAAGGACTTACTAAAGTTAAACTGTTTACATTCCCACATGGAAAGATAATATTTGTACATAACTCTTGAGACTTTTCCAATACTAGGGTAGTTGGAGGAATTATATACATATAGAAAGGGCAGCTAGATTGTGGAGTGGATAGAGCACCACTGCAGGAGTCAGGAGGACCTAAGTTCAAATTTCACCTCAGATCCCTGACACTCACTAGCTGTGTGACCTTGGGCAAGTCACTTAACCCCAGTTGCCTCATCCTGGGTAATTTCCAGTCATCTTGATGAATATCTAGTCACTGGACTCTGACGTTTCTGGAGGAAAAGTGAGACTGGTGACCTGCACAGCCCTCCCTCACTCAAAACAAAGTCAAATGCAAGTCATGTCATCATTTGTCTAATGGCATGGTCTTCCTTGGCAACGAAGGATGAACACAAAAATATAGAAATTGGACACAGGGTGGGTTGAATAGGAAGGGATGTTATCTAATGAGTGGCAGCATCATACATTTGGAGAACAAAGGAAAAAAATAGAATTGTCCAAATTATCTCTCACATAAAAGAGGCAAAAAAAATCTTTTTCAATTGAAGAGAAGAGAGGGGAGGTGAGGGGGAAAAAGTGAACCTTACACTCATCAGATTTGACCTAAGGAAGGAATAACATGCATGCTTAAGTTGCTATGAAATTCTATCTTACACTGCAGCAGAGTAGGGGAGAAGGGGAGAAGCAGGAGGGGGAGGTGATGATAGAACGGAGAGCAAATGGGAGGAGGGTGTAATTAGAAGTTAATAATTTTGAGGAGGAATAGGGTCAAAAGGGGGAATAAAATAAATGGGAGCAGGAGAGAATGGAGGGAAATTTAGTTAGTCTTTCACAACATATTTTTTATGGAAGTATTTTGCATAATTACACATGGATAACACATATTGAATTGCTTGCCTTCTCAGTGGGGATGGGTGGGGAGGGAGGAAGGGAGAGAAGTTGAAACTCCAAGTTTTAAAATCGAACGTTAAAAATTGTTTATACATACAAATGGGAAATAAGATATACAGACAATGAGTTATAGAAATCTATCTTGTCCTCCAAGGAAAGAGATGGGATGGCGATAAGAGAAGGGTGGGGTGTGATAAAAGGGAGGGAGGTCAGATTGGGGAATGGGGTAATCAGAAATGCATGCTGTCTTGGGGTAGGCAAAGGAGAGAGATGGGGAGAAAATTTGAAACTCAAAGTCTTTGGAAATGAATGTCGAAAATTAAAAATAAATAAATTAGAATTTTAAAAGAAGAAAAAAAAGAAAATCCATTTCATTGCAAAGGACCATTTAAGCTTACCTGTGGCTCTGATGCATACATTTAAGAAGTTCAGGGAATCTTTGCTTTAGCCAAACTGGATTTCTTTTATTCCTTGTTCAGGTCATTCCATGTCCTTTCTTATTGTTTTTATTTAGGTTGTCATGAATGCCTAAAATCATCTCTTTCCTCATTTTTGCCTCCTGCAAAACCTATAAACCCTTAAGTTTCAGCTCAGATGCAATTTTATTGATGAAGAATTTCTAATTTATCTAATAATTAGTATCCCATTTCCACTACTGTGAATTTCCCACACAAACACATTCGTATATGCATGCACCCATCTCTCTTTCTCTCTCTCTCTCTCTCTCTCTCTCTCTCTCTCCTCTCTCTCTCTCTATATATATATATATATATATATATATATATATATATATATATATATATATATATATATATATATATATGCTTTCTGTCCATCCACCACCCATGCACTCAACCATCCTTCCATTCATCTGTCCATCTCTCTATCTGCTTACCTATCTTTCTATCTATTTATCTATCTATATTGTGGTTTTTGTCTTTGATTTTTGAGGAAGAACTATGATATCATGGGATGACTTCTTGGTTTGTGCATGAATTGCATTTAGGCGAGGCAGGGTTCCACAAAGTTGTCAACCTCACTCTCTCTTCAGGAGTCATTGAAGTTCAAAGGCAAGGCTAAAATCAGGACGACTGGCAATGACCCAAGATGCAGTAGATCACCATGTCCTCTGTGATGTCTGACCAAGCCCTAAGTACTCTACAGTGCCTATTCTAGACATTAGAATGAATTCTCATCTACATTTCTCATGGGGGGAAGTCTTTAGCTAGTTGGGATAGGCATCCCTAATCTTATTGAAGAATTTGAGGCCTATTGATTCCCCTCAATCTGGTTTAGTCTCTCTGTTGACATTGTTTTACTGGGGTCTGACCACTGATCATACTACAAATATGTATATGTATATATATATATATATATATATATATATATATATATATATATATATATATATGGATATCTACATCTATCTCTATATACAATTATTCCAACAAATATGTAGTTATATGTCTTATATGCAATTATTTATGTATATTTGGTACAGTGAACAGAGTTTGGAACTTGGACACAGAAAAACCTGGTTTTCAATTTTGCCTCAAGATTTTACTACATTTTGACTCTTGACTAAAATGTATCAGTTTCTTCCTATCTAAGACAAATAGTATTGCACATAATTACTTATAAGATCTCTCTAGTTCTAAATCTAATGTTCTATCATTACCCTAATAAAATGTAGTGAACTCGAAGTCAAAAATTGTCTCACAATCAGTGATTCATTCATTTATAGAAATCACAGAAACTCATCTCATGAAATAAATCTATAAATACTTAAGAGCTTTTAGAAACTTCTTTTATTATCACTGCTAAAATAAACTTCGTTCATTTTAATGATGGAATAATATTTATTTAAAAATTCACCAAAATTTCTCTCTTTATTCCTACCCTTTCCTCTCCCAGGAAACTATTGCACATAAAAACGATATTTGTCAGGTAAAAAAAAGGGGGGGAGGAAGAAAAAACATGAAACTTAGTGTAAATGACACTGTATAATAACAAGCCTGAAAAGATGTTTAAACCCTTCCTTGTCATGGTACTTCTTCCAAGAGACGAGTATTTAAAGTATTTTCTCAAATTTGTTCTTTGGAACAATGCTTGTTTTTTGTAACAGTTATTTTTATTTTATTATTGCAGATCTTTTACATGGTTTGAGATACTGTATGTATGGTTTCTTTTTCTCTTGCTACTTCACTACATCAATTCATATAGATCTTTTCACGTTTTTCTGAATATATATATATCACATTCATATTCATAATTTATTTTAACATGGTGATGTTTAATTAAATTCATGTATCATGCTTTGTTTAGCCATTTCCAAAGAAATTTACATTAAATTAGATTCCAAATTTTTCCTATCAAAAAAAAACTGATGCTATGAATATTATGTAAAGTGATTTTTTCTTATCAAGGTCTCCTGGAGCAAATAAGACCAGTAAAAAAAAAAACAACTCTGGGTCAAAGGTCATTCCTCCATTTCTATTGTGTTTTCAAGTTTTATTTTTGATCTTTTCTATACAGTTTCCATTTTTATTACTTCATCTTCTATTTTGTTTACTTTTCTAACATTTACATTATTTAATTTATTTTAGTTTGGTTTATTAGGTTTCTTATTAAAGTACGTGTTCATTTTGCTAACGGTTTTCTTTTAATCTTTGTTACTCTTTTTTTAGGGGGAAATAATCTCCCCCTTCAAGTCTACTTTAGGTACATCCTGGAAATTTTGCTATGTTATTTCATCATTACTTTATTTTACATAACATTATTACCATGATTTTTTCCTTTGATTCATTCACCCTTTATGATTTCATTCTTAAATCTCCATTTGTATAGAAATCTCTTGTTTGTGGTGCTATTGTAACATTACTTTCTTTTAAGGATATATTTACTATTCTTAGCTTGTTAGATTTATTTTTTATATTAGATAGTGGTATTTTTGTAAATATTCCATATGGTATTAAGAAATATCTGTAATATTTAGCTGACATATTTAAGATGTTACAAATCTTTTTTAACTCTAATTTTTCTAGCAATTTGGTCAAACTAATATTTCCCCCACTGATTACATCCTCTTTTGTACAGGACTGAGGGAGGGACTCCAACACACACTATTCTAATTGTAGTATTGTCACACATTTATACATACATACACACACATACATGTATGTGTATGCACACATACATGTGAACATAAATGTATGTGTATATATGTATGCATGTATTTGTATATTTATGTAT
This sequence comes from Bettongia penicillata ogilbyi, assembly GCA_023548195.1. Classification (NCBI taxonomy): domain Eukaryota; kingdom Metazoa; phylum Chordata; class Mammalia; order Diprotodontia; family Potoroidae; genus Bettongia; species Bettongia penicillata. Next base: position 992,463 of record JAJHZJ010000387.1, read on the forward strand.
GTGCATATTTATATATACATACAAACACATACGCACATGCATAAACACATATGCCTTATTTTGCTCAATACATGAGACCTCAGACTAATTTGAAGCCTTATGGGCAATATCAATACACTCAAAGGAAAATTTTCCTGAGTTCATAGTCCAAAAAATATCTGTGGTATAGCTTATGATAAATACAATTCAATATGATGACCTCATCAATCATTGTATTCAATTTAGAGAGAATAAAAAAATAGACAATGGCTTGCGTTTATTGCTGAAAAAAATCGAGCGTTGTCTATCTGCTCCCTCACCACATAATTTTATAATATTTAAGCAGATGATTTTATTGTCCTCTTTCCAATTATTCTGTTTACATTCATGTTTGTTTTATTTGCTATTCAGTAAATGCCTAGCTCCTTTCTTTAAAAAAAGGGAAATAATTTTAAGTCATAGGATATGCTGAAAATTCATTTTTCTCATTTCCTGTGTAATTATGTTCAACTATCCAGTGTATCATTATTACTGATAAACCATTTTTATTTACCGTTTAATAAAAATTTTCATTTTTCCAACATTTTATTCATTATTCTCTGATATTCTGGCTGCTGTTCTATGTTGTGTAAACTAACTCTTTCTATCCACTTACAAAGTATTATTTATCTACTTTTGTTTTTTTTATTATTTATTTGTTTATTTGATTATTTATTTAACTTTTTACATTCATTTTCACAAAATTTTGGGTTCCAAATTTTCTCCCCTTTGATCCCCTTCCCCACCCCAATACACCAAGGAATCTAATTTTCCCTATCCCCAATCTGCCCTCTCTTCTGTCATCCCTCCCTTCTCTTGTCTCCATTTGCTCTTTTCTCCTGTAGGGCCAGATGACTTTCTATTCCTCACTAACTGTATGCCTTCTTTCCTAGTACCAACAATAATACTAAACAGTTGTTCCTAAAACTTTGAGTTCCAAATTTTCCCCATTCCTCCCTCCCCACCCATTCTCTTTGGAAAGGCAGGCAGTTCAATATAGGCCATATCTGTGTAGTTTTGCAAATGACTTCCCTGATAGTCGAGTTGTGTAAGACTAACTGAATTACCCTCCATCCTATCCTGCCCCTCATTGTTTCTCTTCTGTCTTTTGATCCTGTCCCTCCCCGAGTGTTGATTTCAAATTGCTCCCTCCTCCCTTTGCCTTCCCTTCCATCATCCCCCCCTTGTTTATCTACTTCTCCCCCACTTTCCTATACAATAAGATAGGTTTTCATGCCAAAATGAGTGTGCATTTTATTCCTTCCTTTAGTCAAATGTGATGAGGGTAAACTTCTTGATTTTTTTTTTCTCTCAGCTCTCCTCTTTTTCCCTCCACTAAAAAGTCTCCTACTTGCCTCTTAAATGATATATAATTACCCCATTCCATTTCACCCTCTTTCCTCCCATTACATCTCTCTCTCTCTCACCATTTACCTTAATTTCTTTTAAGATATGGTCCCATCCTATTCAATTCAATCTGTGCTCTCTGTCTCTATATGTGTGTGCATGTGTGTATGTGTGTGTGTGCATGTATGTACATGTGTGTGTATGGTCCCACCAACTTCCCAGATACTGAAAAGTTTTAAGAGTTACAAATATTGTCTTTCCATGTAGGAATGTAAACAGTTCACTTCTGGTAAGTCCCTTAAGACTTCTCTTTGCTGTTTACTTTTTCATGCTTCTTCTCATTCTTGTGTTTGGAAGTCAAATTTTCTTTTCAGCTCTGGTCTTTTCATCAAGAATGATTGAAAGTCCTCTGTTTCATTGAAAGACCTTATTTTCCCCTGAAGTATTGTACTCGGTTTAGCTGGTTAGGTGATTCTTGGTTTGATTCCTAATTCCTTTGATTTCTGGAATATCCTATTCCACGCCCTTCGATCCCTTAAGGTAGAAGCTGCTAGATCTTGAGTTATCCTGATTGTATTTCCACAATACTGGAATTGTTTCTTTCTAACTGCTTGTAAGATTCTCTCCTTGGCCTGGGAGTTCTGGAATTTGGCCACAGTGTTCCTAAGAGTTTCTCTTTTTGGATCTCTTTCAGGTGGTAATCGATGGATTCTTTCAATACTTATTTTGCCCTCTGGTTGTAGAATGTCAGGGCAGTTTTCCTCAATAATTTCATGGAATATGATATGTAGGCTCTTTTTTTGATCATGACTTTCAGGTAGTCCCATAACTTTTAAATTGTCTCTCCTGGATCTATTTTCCAGGTCAGTTGTTTTTCCCATAGGATATTTCACATTCTCTTCCATTTTTTTCATTCTTTTGGTTTTGTTTGGTGATTTCTTGGTTTCTCAGAAAGTCATTAGACTCCATCTGTTCCATTCTAATTTTGAGAGAACTATTCTCTTCAGTGAGCTTTTGAACCTCTTTTCCCATTTGGCTAATTCTGCTTTTGAAAGCATTCTTCTCCTCATTGGCTTTTTGAACCTCTTTTGCCAATTGATTGAGCCTATTTTTCAAGGTGTTATTTTCTTCAGCATTTTTTTGGGTCTCCTTTACCAAGGTATTGACCCATTTTTCATACTTTTCTTGCATCTCTCTCATTTCTCTTCCCAGTTTTTCCTCCACCTGTCTAACTTGCTTTTCTAAATCCTTTTGAGCTCTTCCAAAGCCTGAGCCCACCCGACATTCCCTGGGATGTCTGGGATACAGAGGCCCTGCCCTCCACGTCTTTCCTTGATGGCAAATATATGTCCTTGTCGTCGTCAGATCTGAAAGTCGGGATCATTTGCATCTGTTCCAAAAAACTCTCTATAGTCTTATTTTTCTTCCCCTTTCTAGGCACTTTCCCAGCCAGTTACTTGACTTCTGAAATTCCTGACCATCCCTGCCTAGATCTGTCCAGCTATTGCTTGGGATCTGAGATTCCAATGGGCTTTCCACGCCACGTGTCGGAGCTTTAGTTCTGGTGCTGGGTTGGGGGCAGGGCTGCTTCCCAGGCTCAGTTCCCTCAGGGGCTTTATGCAGAGACCTTCAGTAATGGAGCGGGGTGGGGCAGGGCCGTCTCCCAGGCTCAGCTCCCTCAGGGGATTTATGCAGAGACTTTCAGTAATGAAGATCCTGCCTGCTGCTGGGGGAGTCCCGGGCTGCTGCTGCAGCTGCTGCCTCCACTGCCATCCCTGCCTCTGCCTCCTCTGCTTCCTCCAGAGGGGGCCCAAGTCATGGAGACACCCTGCTCCCCTCTCAGCCCAGCCGTCTCTCTCACTGACCTGTAGCTTCTGTGGGCGGAGGGACTTTCCCGGCCGCCGGAGCTTCCATTTCTGAAGCCTGCTGAGATCAGCTTCTCTGGGGCCGGTAGGATCCGCTTTCTGGGGTGCGATGGACCCTGGGGATGGCTCTCCAGGGCTCTTTGGAATGGAAATCTCTTCCATTCTTTTTCTGCACACCTTGCAGTGATCCAGAACTTATGGGGATCTCTTTCTACATTAAATCTATGGGCTGTGGCTTCAGAGCTCGTAAACGTGCGTCTTTCTACTCCGCCATCTTGACTCTGCCCCACAAAGTATTATTTAACATATTAACTTTTGACCTTAGCAATCACATTTCCGGATGTGTTATGTATTGTGATTCTGTGTAGTACTAAGTAGTGAGGAACATAATTTTTGTTGTTCTTTGGTTCTAATATGTCTGTAAATTTAATTTATTTGTTCTGAAAAATGAAGAAGATTTCATGAGTACTCTAGAAATCCTCTGTGAAAATGAATGTGAAGGCACAGAATTAGAAGAGGATAAAAATGAGTTCCTTAAACTCATGAAATTTCAAGAGGAGCACTTTTATCCAGGTGGCAACGTTTCCTGGTGCAACTTTTCCTTTTCTTCTAAAAATTATTCAACTTTTATCAAAAGGGACAGGTATGAAAACCTTATAGAGATGATTCAAGATGAGGCAGATTCTCTGAAACAAACTTGTGCCAAAATTGTTAATCTTTATCACCATCCAAGCTGTGGGGGGACTACATTGACCAAGGATGTTCTCTGATAAATAAAGAAAAAAATTTAGATGTTCTGTGTTGAAAAATAAAGCAGTCAAACTTCCAGAAATTTGAGAATAGGTAATCTGTTTAATCACATGTGGTTCAAATGGCCAGCAAGATTATTTACCTTTACTGCTCCTTGTGGATGATTTTGAGGAACAAGTAAATGTCTCTATCCTACAGAGTTATATTCTTTCAGCTGTATCAAAAAAGGTTATTCAATAGGAAAAACATCTAGTGATCGCTTTTTTTTGCAGAAAAAATGCTTTTTTCTTTTTTGTTAATGTTCTCCAATCACTTCCTTAAAATTGAGATTTTATCCCCACCCCACACCTTCCCCCCACTACCTCCCTCCCTCCCCACGGCAGCATGCAATTCCGTATAGGTTCTACATACACTTTCCTATTGAGAACATTTTCACTATGGTCACGCTATGTAGCCACACTAAAATAAATGGAAGAAATCATATAATGAATCAAAACATAATACACTAAACCCCTCCCCCCACACACAAATATGATCTGCTACATTCTGTGAATGAATTTCATAGTTTTTTCTCTGAGTGTGGAAGGCATTTTGTCTTAGAAAACCACCATTGGGTTTTTTTTTTTAGTAAGTTCTTGCGTGATTACGAAGTTCCAAGTATACCAGAAAAAACTCTCGCACACTGTGGCTTTTGCTATGCACAGAGTTCTCCTAGTTCTGCTCCTTTCGCTCAGCATCAGATCATATAAGTCCTTCCAGTCCTCCTTGAAGTCTTGTTCATCATTTCTTAAGGTGCAATAGTACTCAATTACATTCAAATACCATAATTTATTCAGACATTCCCCAATTGATTGGCATCCCCTTTATTTCCAGTTTTTGGTAACTGCAAAGTTTACTGCTATAAATATTTTTGTACATGTGGGACACTTTCCCATTTTTATGATCTCTTGGGGATACAGCCCTAGTAGCGATATTGCTGGGTAAAAGGGTATGCACATTTTTGTAGCCCTTTGGTCATACTTCCAAACCATACCCCAGAATGGTTAGATGAGCTCATAGCTTCACCAACAATGAATTAGTTCCAACTCTCCCATATCCTATCCAGCATTTATCATTTCCTTGTTCTGTCATGTTTGCCAATCTTATGGGTGTGATGTAGTACCTCAGAGTTGTTTTGATTTGCATCTCTCTAATCAGTAGTGATTTAGAGCACTTTTTCATATGATTATAGATATCCTCAATTTCTTCCCCTAAAAATTGCCTGTTCATATCCTTTGACCATTTATCAATTGGGGAATGACTTGTATGGTTGTACATTTGAATCAGTTCTCTATATATTCTAGAAATGAGGCCTTTATCCCTGAGCTTAGCCATAAATTTTTTTTTTCCCCCAATTTACTACATCCCTCCGAATTCTGGTTGCATTGGGTTTGGTTGTGCAAATACTTTTCAGTTTAATGTAATCAAAATTATCCATCTTGCATTTCATAATGCTTTCTATTGCTTCTTTAGTGAAAAATTCTTCCCTTCTCCATAAATCTGAAAAATACACTATTCCCTGCTACTCCAGTTTATTCATGGTATCAATCTTTATACCTAAATCATGTACCCATTTGAACTTTATTCTTGTATACGGTGTCAGGCATGGGTCTACACCTAATTTTCGCCACAATGTTAACCAGTTTTTCCAGCAATTTTTGTTGAACAGTGAGTTTTTATGCCAGAAGCTGGGGCCTTTGGGTTTATCAAATAGGAGGTTACTATATTCCTTGCCAACTGTGTCTTGAGTGCCAAGTCTATTCCATTTGTCTACCCCTCTATTTCTTAGCCAATACCAAGTGGTTTTGATAATTGCTGCTTTATAATACAATTTGAGGTCTGGTAGCCTAGGCCCCCTGCCAGGCATTTCTTTTCATTAAGACCTTTTGTTTTTCCAAATGAATTTTGATATTATTTTATCCAGCTCTAGAGATTAATTATCTGATAGTTTAATTGGTATGACACTAAATAAGTAAATTAATTCAGGTAGAATTGTCATTTTTATTATATTAGCTCTGTCTACCCATGAACAACTCATGTTTTTCCACTTACTCAAATCCAACTTTATTTGTGCAAAAAGTGTCTTGTAATTGTGTTCATATAATTCCTGGGTTTGTTTTGGCAGGTAAACTCCTAAGTATTTTATAGTGTCTACCCTAGCCTTAAATGGGATTTCTCTTTCTATCTCTTGCTGTTGGACTTTGTTGCTAATACATAGGAATGCAGAAGATTTATGCGGGTTTATTTTGTAACCCGCAACATTGCCAAAGTTGTTTATTATTTCAAGTAGTTCTTTACTTGAATCTCCTAGATTCTCTAAGTATATCATCATATCATCTGCAAAGAGTGGTAACTTAGTTTTTTCTTTGCCTACTTTTATTCCTTCAATTTCTTTATCTGTCTAATTGCTACAGCTAACGTTTCTAGTACCATATTGAATAATAGTGGTGATAATAGACATCTTTGTTTCACCCCTGATTTTATTGGAAATGCATCTAGCTTATCCCCATCGCATATAATGCTTGCTGAAGGTTTTAGGTAGATACTGCTTATTATTTTATGGGAAAGTTCCCTTTATTCCTATGTTCTCCAGTGTTTTTAATAGGAATGGGTGTTGCATTTTTCGAAAGTTTTTTTCTGAATCTATTGAGATAATTATGTGGTTTTTGTTAGTTTTGTTGTTGATGTCATCAATAATGCTAATAGCTTTTCTAATATTGAACCAGCCCTGCATTCCTTGTATGAATCCTACCTGATCATAATGTATTTTTTTGTGATAAGATGCTGTATTTGTTTTGCTAAAATCTTGTTTAAAATTTTTGCATCTATATTCATTAGAGAAATTGATCTATAATTTTCTTTCTCTGTTTTGTCTCTTCCTGGTTTAGGTATCAAAACCACGTTTGTATCATAGAAAGAATTTTGGAGGACTCCTTCTTCCCCAATTTGCAAAAATAGTCCATATACTATTGGAATTAACTGTTCTTTAAAGGTTTGATAGAATTCACTTGTGAATCCATCTGGCCCTGGAGATGTTTTCCTAGGGAGTTCATTTGTGGCTTGTTCAATTTCTTTTTCTGAGATGGGGTTGTTTAAGTATTCAACTTTCTCTTCTGTTAATCTGGGTGATTTGTGTTTTTTTTTAAATATTCATCCTTCTCTTTTAGATTATCAAATATGTGGGCATAAATTTGGGCAAAGTAATTTGTAATTATTGTTTTTATTTCCTCCTCATTGAAGGTGAGTTCACCCCTTTCATTTTTAATATTGGTAATATGATTTTCTTCTTTTTTAAATCAAAGTGACCAAAATTTTATCAATTTTATTGCTTTTTTCATAAAACCAACTCTTGGTTTTGTTTATTAATTCAATAGATTTCTTAATTTCAATTTTATTAATCTCTACTTTGGTTTTCAGTATTTTTAATTTTGTATTTTCTTGGGAATTTTCAATTTGTCCTTTTTCTAGCTTTTTCAGCTGCATGCCCAAATCATTGGTCTCCTCTTTCTCTAGTTTATTTATATAGGCATTCAAAGATATAAAACTTCCCCTAGGAACTCCTTTGGCAGTATTCCATAAGATTTGGTAGGTTGTCTCATTATTGTCATTCTCTTGAATGAAGTTGTTGATTGTTTATATGATTTCTTCTTTAACCCATTCCTTCTTTAGGATTAGATTATTTAGTTTCCAATTGATTTTTGCTTTATCTTTCCATGGCCTTTTATTACATATAATTTTTATTGCATTATGATCTGAGAAGGATTCATTGATTATCTCTCCCTTTCTGCACTGGATTGTGAGATTTTTATGTCCTAGACCATGGTCAGTTTTTGTAAATGTTCCATGTACCAGTAAGAAAAAAGTATATTCCTTTCTGTTCCCATTAAATTTTCTCCAATGATCTATCATATCTACCTTATCTAGAGTTTTATTTACCTCCTTGTCCTCTTTCTTGTTTATTTTGAGGTTCGGTTTATCGAGTTCAGAAAGGAGAGACTGAGGGCCCCCACTAGTATAGTTTTGCTGTCAATTTCTTCCTTCAACTCCCTCAATCTCTCCTCTAAGAATCTGGATGCTATACCACTTGGAGCATACATGTTTAGTAATGATATTGCTTCATTGTCTATGGTGGCTTTTAGCAGGATATAGTTTCCATCCTTATACCTTTTGATAAGATCTATTTCTGCTTTTGGTTTGTCTGAGATTAGGATTGCTACTCCTGCCTTTCTTACATCAGCTGAAGCACAAAATATTCTGCTCCATCCTTTCACCTTTATCCTATGTGTATCCCCCTGTTTCAAATGTGTTTCTTTTAAGCAGCATATTGTTGGATTTTGACTTTTAATCCATTCTGGTATCCATCTCTGTTTTATGGGAGAATTCATTCCATTCACATTCAGAGTTATGATTACCATCTATTTCCCTCCATTCTTTTTTCCATCATTTATGCTTTTACCTCTCCTGTCTCCCTTTCCCTCCCAAATAGTATTCACTTTTCCTACCTCCTTCTTCTTTTATCCCCCCTCCCTTTTGCACCCCTTTACTCTTATTGTTTCTTCCCTCCCCTTTAGCCCACCTCCCCTGTCTTTCCCCTTCCCCTCCTACTGTCTGTAGAGCTAGTTAAGATAATCTACTTAAGTTTATTGTTCCCTCCTCTAAGCCAATCAGATGTGATTACCCCCTAAACAATGCTCATCTCCCTCCCCTCTTTCCCTCTACTATAATTTTGTACTTCTTCTTGTGATATAATTTGCCATTTTCTGCTTGTTCCATTTCACACCTCCTATTACAATCCCTTCTCATGCCTAAGTCATATTTTTATCATGATATCATTTACTTTATACCCGTTCCCTCTATGTATATCCCTTTTATATTTCATAATAGCCACACAATTCTCAAGATTAACAGGTATCATCTTCCCTTTTAGGGAAAAGAAACAGTTTGTCCTAATTGAGTAACAAGTTTCCCCCACACTACCACTGTTTAGCTTTTTATGATTCTCTTGAGATCTGCATTTGAAGATTGAATTGTCTATTAAGTTCTGGCGTTTCATTCAGGAAGCTCTGGAAATCCCTTCCTTCATTGAATGACTTTCTCCTTGCCTGAAATGTTGTGGTGAACTTTGCTGGGTAGTTGAGCCTTGGTTGTAGTCCCAATTCCTTTTCCTTATGGAATATTGGATTCCAATTCTTTCAGTCTTTTAATGTAGAATCTGCAAGGTACTGTGTAATCCTGACTGTATCTCCTTGATATTTGAATTTTTTGTTTCTGTATGCTTGCAATATTTTCTCCTTCACTTGATAGCTCTGGAATTTGGCAAAGATATTCCTTGGGGTTTTGAGTTTGGGATCCCTTTCAGGAGGGGAATGGTGGATTCTTTCGATGATGATTTTGCCCTTTGAATCTAGCACTTCTGGGCAGTTTTCATCGATGATTTCCTGGATGATATTGTCCAGGTTCTTTTCTTCATCATGGGTTTCTGGCAGGCCAATAGTTCTTAAATTTTCTCTCCTTCATCTATTTTCCAGGTCTATTTTCATTGTTTTTCCAATAACATATTTTACATTTTCATTTCTCTTTTCATTCTTTAGATTTTGTTTGATTGATTCTTGCTGTCTCATTGAGTCGTTAGTTTCTACTTGCCCAATTCTAATCTTTATCAAATTGTTTTCTTCCATTAACTTTTGCATCTCCTATTCCATCTGTCCAATTTTTCCTTTTAAGGAGCTATTTTCTCCAGTTAATTTTTGTACTTCCTTTTCTATTCGACCAATTTTCCCAGTTAGGTTTTGGGTTTCCTTTTCCATTTGACCTTTTAGGGAGTCATTTTCTCCAGTTAATATTTGAACTTCCTTTTCCATTTATTCAATTTTCCTTTTCAAAAAGATGTCCTCTTCGGTGAGTTCTTTTTTTCAAAATTTTAAAATCTTTGGCCAGTTTATATTCTATTTCCTTCTTCAGCTGTTGCAGTAGAGCTACTTGTGCTTGTGAGCACTTCATAGTCCCTTGTGAAGCTTCAGATAGAAGTACAGTCTCAACTCTGACCTCTTTGGTGTTTGTGTTTTGGTCCTTATTCCCATGAAAATATTGTACGGCTTTTTTGCCCCTCTGCTTTTTCTTGTTCATGATGTTGATTGAGTGTCATGGCTTCTGGTTCTTTCAGGCAGAAGTTGCAGAACTTTGTGTTGAGGTGATGTGTGAAAAAGCTAAAGGCATATTTTTGTTTTTTCTTTCCCTGATCAGCTCTGGGATTAGTTTGTTAAGTGTGGGGGAGTAGTGGTTTGATCACTGGAGATCTCCTCAGATGAACTGAGGCAAAGGCAAGCCCAGGGGATGGTGGTCCCAGCTGCCTTATTGTCTTTCTGATTCCCTTGGAGAGCTGAGCCATGCCTAGATGCTAATGCGTGTTCCCACCCCTCCTGGGGCTCCTCTCCTGGTGCTGAGTCTTGCCTGGGTCCTAGTGTGAGTTTTCTCTGCCCTGTGTCCTCTGTCCTCAGGTTTGCCTCTGTCATCGTAGGAGGAATCCCCCTTAGCCATTTTCCCAATCTCAGGTGTTATGAGATCACTGGCCCTTTTTCAGGATTTTTCTGGGGAAATATTTTATGGTTCTTTCATGGTCATCAGGTGAGGAGGAGAGAGCATTTTTTGATCACTCTGCCATCCTGGCTCCCAGAAGTTCAAGTAGGTGACATACCGAAGTTTAATCTTCAGGCTGAAGGTCTCAGGAACTGCTGCGCTGATACTGGCCCTCAGCAGCTCTCACTGACTTAGTTTAGCTTGTCTCCCACCCTCGGTGCTGCTCCACCGGTTCTGTTCTGCACTGTCAGGTTTCTCAGGACTCTTCCACTCCACTGTGCTGGCTGCGCTGCACTGTGCATTGTGGGTTCACTCCTGCATAACAGATCCTTCCCGTGGACCTTCTGGTCTAACCTGGGCTCTGAATCCATCACAGATTGTCTCCCACTGAATTCCGCACTTCCAAAATTTGGTCAGATTCTCCTTTCAGAGTTATCCGATGGAGTTTGTCCAAGAGCTTAGGTGAGTTGTTGCTCTCACTCTGCCACCTTGGCTCCACCTAGTGATCATTTTAAAATGTATGAGATCCCAGAATCCTCTTAAAAGTGCAAAACATCTGGACAGTTTTGCTCTGGAAAATAGTCTTTCTAAGATAGAGCAGAGTTGAGAGCAAACTGAAAGAAATTGAAAAGCAACACAAGAACTTCAACGACTTTTATTTTTTCATGATCATGAAATGTAATTTTGATGAAAAATACATAGAAAATGTTATTGGGAACATACTGAAAGGACCCAAAATACATAGCAAGAAAGCACAACTCATTTCCTTTCTGGCTTTACCGAACTCTTATGTAATTAATTCCACAATCTCAGTATCCCAATGTGAGGAATTCTTGAGAATTGCAAATAAGAGGGCTTTCTGGGGAATTGAGTGCTTGAAGAGAAGATGATAAACTATTCTACTATTTTGATTCAAAGGGAAGTGGAGGAAAAAGGGAAGTACAAAGGTGTAAGGATCAGCTATCCTTTGATCACCAATCACTGTCTGGTAGAATTGAAAACCGCTTATTATTTCACTAAAAGTCAAATCACACTGGAGCTATTAGGAGAGAGTTTATTTTATGACATTGGAATAGGAAGATATAACCTTTCCCACAATGTAGAAACCTTGTTGTTTACCAGGCAGCACAGGGAACACGGGGGTGAGACAGATATTTTTTTTTCTCCATTGGTTGAAGCAATACAGCAGGAAGAAGGTAATATTAAAGTTGTTATGGTTTTGGAGGAAGGAATTATTCGGTTCCCCCAGAATACATTGCTTTGTCAAGCCTTAGAAAGACATTTCTACCTTAAGGAGAAGAACTTTCCCGAGGCTCTGAAGTGGGCAGAGAAAGCAAAAACATTGGCACCCAGCAATACCTATATCTCAGATACAATTGGTCACATCTACAAAAGTAAGATAAAATGGTGTTTGGAAAAAAATGCAAGAAGTAGGGGGGGTGGAGTCAAGATGGTGGAGTAGAAAAATGCAGGTATGCGAGCTCCGAACCCACAGCCCATATATTTAATGTAAGAAGAGTTCCCAGAAGTTCTGGATCACTGCAAGGGGTGCAGAAACATAGTGGAAGAGATTTCCGTTCCAGAGAGCCCTGGATAGCTGACCCCAGGGTCCAGCGCGCCCCAGAAAGTGGACCCCACCCCAGCGCTGCCCTGGCTGTGGCCCCAGAGAAGCTGATCCGAGCAGGCTTCAGGAATGGAAGCGCCGGTGGCCTGGAAGGTCCCTATGCCCACCGACTCTACAGGTCAGTGAGAGACACGCTTGGGCTCACCAAGAGGGGAGCGGGGTGTCTCCGTGGCTCAGTTCCCCTCGGGAGGAAGCGGCGGAGGCAGAGGCACGGGTGGCAGCAGAGGCAGCCGTGACATGGCCGCGGCGGCCCAGGACTCCTCCAGCAGCAGACAGAATCTTCATGGCTGAAAGTCTCTGCATAAACCACCTGAAGGAGCTGAGCCTGGGAGATGGCCCTGCCCCACCTGCTCCATTTCTGAAGGTCTCTGCATAAAGCCCCTGAGGGAACTGAGCCTGGGAGGTGGCCCTGCCCCCACCCCAGCACCACAACTTAAGCTCACATTGAATAGCAGCCACTTGCCACGGAAAGTCCATTTGAATCTCAGACCCCAAGCACTAGCTAGGCGGATCTAAGCGGGGGTGGACAGGAATCTCAGAATTCAAGTAACTGGCTGGGAAAATGCCTAGAAAAGGGAAGAAAAATAAGTCTATAGCGAGTTTTTTTGAACAGATGCAAATGATCCCGACTTTCGGATCTGATAACGACGAGGACATATTCTTGCCATCAGGGAAAGACGTGGAGGGTGGGGCCTCGGTACCCCAGACATCCCAGGGGGATGTCGGGTGGACTCAGGCCTTGGAAGAGGTCAAAAAGGATTTTGAAAAGCACGTTAGACAGGTGGAGGAAAAACTGGGAAGAGAAATGAGAGAGATGCAAGAAAAGTATGAAAAACGGGTCAATACCTTGGTAAAGGAGACCCAAAAAAATGCTGAAGAAAATAACACCTTGAAAAATAGGCTCACTCAATTGGCAAAAGAGGTTCAAAAAGCCAATGAGGAGAAGAATGCTCTCAAAAGCAGAATTAGCCAAATGGAAAAAAGAGGTTCAAAAGCTCACTGAAGAGAATAGTTCTCTCAAAATTAGAACGGAACAGATGGAATCTAATGACTTATGAGAAACCAAGAAATCACCAAACAAAACCAAAAGAATGAAAAAATGGAAGAGAATGAGAAATATCTCATGGGAAAAACAACTGACCTGGAAAATAGATCCAGGAGAGACAATTTAAAAATTATGGGATTACCTGAAAGTCATGATCAAAAAAAGAGCCTAGATATCATCTTCCATGAAATTATCAAGGAAAACTGCCCTGACATTCTAGAACCAGAGGGCAAAATAAGTATTGAAAGAATCCATCGATCACCACCTGAAAGAGATCCAAAAAGAGAAACTCCTAGGAACATTGTGGCCAAATTCCAGAACTCCCAGGTCAAGGAGAAAATTTTGCAAGCAGCTAGAAAGAAACAATTCCAGTATTGTGGACATAAAATCAGGATAACTCAAGATCTAGCAGCTTCTCCATTAAGGGATCGAAGGGCGTGGAATAGGATATTCCAGAAGTCAAAGGAACTAGGACTCAAACGAAGAATCACCCACCCAGCAAAACTGAGTATAATAACACAGGATGTTCAAGCATTCTTGATGAAAAGACCAGAGTTGAAAAGAAAATTTGACTTTCAAACACAAGAATGAGAAGAAGCATGAAATAGTAAACAGCAAAGGGAAGTCATAAGGGACTTACCATAAGTGAACTGTTTACATTCCTACATGGAAAGACAATATTTGTATCTCTCAAAACTTTTCAGTATCTGGGTAGTTGGTGGGACCCCACACACCCATGTACACGCATGCACACACACACACATACACACATGCACACACATACAGGGAGAGAGAGCACAGAGTGAATTGAATAGGATGGGACCATATCTTAAAAGAAATTAAGGTAAATGGTGAGGGAGAAATGTAGTGGGAGGAAAGAGGGTGACATGGAATGGAGTAATTATATGTCATTTAAGAGGCAAGTGGGAGACATTTTAGTGGAGGGAAAAAGAGGAGAGCTGAGAAAAAAAACAAAACAAAACAAGAAGTTTACCCTCATCACATTTGACTAATGGAAGAAATAAAATGCACACTCATTTTGGTATGAAAACCTATCTTACAGTATAGGAAAGTGGGGGAGAAGGACATAAGCAGGTTGGGGGATGATGGAAGGGAGGGCAATGGGAGGAGAGTGCAATCTGAAGTCAACACTCGGGGAGGGACAGGATCAAAAGACAGAAGAGAAACAATGAGGGGCAGGATAGGATGGAGGGTAATTCAGTTAGTCTTACACAACACGACTATCGGGGAAGTCATTTGCAAAACTACACAGAAATGGCCTATATTGAATTGCCTGCCTTCCCAAAGGGAATGGGTGGGGAGGGAGGGATGGGGAGAATTTGGAACTCAAAGTTTGAGGAACAACTGTTTAGTATTGTTGCTGCTACTAGGAAGGAAGACATACAGTTAATGAGGAATAAAAAGTCATCTGGCCCTACAGGAGAAAAGAGAAGATGAGGACAAGAGAAGGGAGGGATGACAGTAGAGAGGGCAGATTGGAGATAGGGAAAATTAGATTCCTTGGTGTATTGGGGTGGGGGAGGGGATAAAAGGGGAGAAAATTTGGAACCCAAAATTTTGTGAAAACGAATGTAAATAGTTAAATAAAAGAATAAATAAATAATTAAATAAATAAATAAATAAATATTTTTTAAAGATGCAAGAAGTAGGAGCATCGCTGTTCATGATCTGAGAAGTTTTCTAGAAACTACTGAAACATCCTCTAAAGCTGTCTAAGTGTGTCAGGAGTAAGCTAAGATGAATGAAAATGTCAGAGAGGATTTGGAAAATAGAAGGTTCAAAAGTAAGTATGATTCATACAATACAGCAGGCTATCAAGGAGAGATTGAAGTATGTCTTTACACAATCCATGTTCTAAACTCATTTCTTTCTTTTGCAAAGAAGGTCAGGAACACATGGTACAATTTTTATCTGGAAGGGGTGATATTCCTGGGAATTCAAATGATGAATATCACTTAGTACTTAAGGAGTTCATTCTGTACCTGAGTAATTTGCAGTTAGATTTGAAACAAGCTTTTGATTTTTTTGATGACTGTTTTCTCCTTCTGAAACCCAAGAACAGCCTTAAAGAACAAGAAGAGATAAAACTTCGGAGAAAGGTGATTAAACACTTCAACAGGTATGTAGCAGAATTTGGACCCTTAGATCTGCAGCAATCTCATACGAAAAACCTAAATCAAAACTCGTTTTGCCAATTCAAGTAGAAAATTGTAGAAGAAGCCTGGAGATTTTAAAAGCAGACAAGCTTTCCGGATTATTGGAATATCTTCTCACTAATCAAATAAGTACTGCTAACAAAATTGAAGAGATCATATACCGATACACTTATCTTCTTGGACAGTTGACCAGCCAAACCCATTTTAAAGATAAACAGAATTTCATTCTGGCCAATATCATCCTCAGTTGTATAAGACCAACTTCCAAACTTGTGCAACACCTTCCTAAGCTAAAGAAACAACTCCAAGAAATCCTGTGGCAAGTAGATTTTAATCACAAGTTCTCAGAACCTTACTTCCTCACCTCTCTGTTGTTCTGGCCAGAAAACCATTAACTTGTTTCAGATTCTGCACAAATAGAAAAATATATTTCATCTCTAAATGTATCGTTCGAGTCACAGTACAAGTATATGTGTCACTTGAAACTGCCAATTGCACGTTTTTGCCTTGGAAAAGGCAGTGGTTTGAACAGTCTTGTGCACAAGATCAGAATCAAGCAGTGTTTTCAAAATGTGTGGGACACAAATACCCTGTGGCAGAGTGGGGCTGTGTGGGAGGAAGGAAAGGTCCAGAAACTTTTGCTCTGATCAAGAGGCCAGGCTGCGGGTGAACTCATCCATGTAGAATAAGGAAGAGATAAAAAAAATCAAGATCCCAGTGAGGTCTGTTTTCTTAGGTGGCCTGCGGAGTAGTAGAAGTACAGAAAAAGTGTTTTTCTATCTGGATTTTCCATTGGAGGCCCACTTGCCTATGGCATAGACTTCATTTAAGAAACCAAACTGTTTTCTTCTTCTTTTTTTGTCTCAGTATTATTAGTTTTCAGTCTGAAATCAAAATTTTGTGTAGTTCATTTTCTTCATACGTTACCGTCTTCTATTGTCTTAACTTCGGAAATTATACAAGACAAAAATTATTTTACTCCTCTGCTACCATTAAGGCATTATGAATTGTTTCCAAATGTCTCCAATTTGTAAAATCTGGAGGGCCATTAAAGAAAAAGGAAGCTTTGTAACTCTTAATATCTCCACCTCCTCCCTACCCCTACCAATATTTTCTCAGGGTGTACTTCACAGTGTT
Organism: Bettongia penicillata ogilbyi; assembly: GCA_023548195.1. Taxonomy (NCBI): domain Eukaryota; kingdom Metazoa; phylum Chordata; class Mammalia; order Diprotodontia; family Potoroidae; genus Bettongia; species Bettongia penicillata. The sequence continues at coordinate 1,009,041 of JAJHZJ010000387.1, forward strand.
ATGAAATAAATAAAAAATTAATAATAAAAAATTCTAACTCTTAAGATTCTAGACTCCTGGTCCTCAAACTGGAAAAGTATATGGTCTGTGACAAGTCACCAAATCTGCTTTGTGCTGTAAATTCCTAGATATAAAATGGGAGTAATTGCAGGGATCACCATCAATTAGGGAATGGTTAAACAAGTTGTGACATATGGTTGTGATGCAATGCTGCTGGGATATAAGAAATGATGAGCTCATTGATCTTAGAAAAACGTGGAAAGATTTCTATGAAATGATGAAGAGTGAAGCGAGGAGGACCAAGAAAATATTGTATAAGGTAAGTGCAATATTGTTTTAAGAAAAACTTTGACTGAATAAATCATTTTGACTATTATAAATGACTCAAAATAACTATAAAACGACATGAAATGAAATGAAGTTAGCGAATACTTCTCAGTGCTTAATAAAAGATTTTTAATAGATGGTAAGTCGTAAGTTTCAGTTTCCCAGAAATCATGTGACTTTAGGGAATATGAAACTTAAACCTCCCCTTGGGTTGCCACATCTATATTCACATCAACATAATGCCCATTGGTTATTCCACTTCTTCCTTGTCCTATGTTCACAGGGTAGACTGTCGCGTTTATATTGTGAGCCTACCTCCCAGCCAATGGGAGTAAAAGGCCAGCAGCGGGGTGGCATCTTCATTAGGACTATGAAATCTTTATTTTTGCCTTCTGAAAATGCCTCATTCTCCTGATTACTTATTAGAGAGGAGATGCCCTTCTTGTGAGATCGTAATAAAATCTTGCTGCTTTGCCTCTACCAAAAAAAAAGAAAAGAAAAGAAAAAGAAAAAAGTAGTCTATCATTTTAAATATTGACACATCACACATTCACAGCAGGAGAGTGGATTCTGTTTGTTTATTTGGTCATGAGTCATCATGGAATCTTTGAAGTTTTGCTGTTAACACAGTTCAGATGTGTTAGCAATGCATCTACTATACAAACATCTTAATTACAACCCAATGTTAGAGCAATTTTTGCACATTATCAAACCAAGTAACAGCAGCCAGCACCATATTTCTTTTGTTGTGTGACTTTTTCATGCTGGGTGTTTGCACTCTTTTGTTATTTGCAAGATACCCCAAATATTACACCTGTGGTACTATTTTCATGTTTATATTCATGTAATAGGTTCATTATTGATAGAGTATGTCACCATAGCAACCATTCCCATATCAGTATTTCTTGCTATGTATTCTTACAGTACAAGCATATTGTGCAACAGAAACATGAAATCTGAAGAGACCTCAGTGTCCAGTACCCTCATTTTACAGATGAGATTACTGAAGTCCAGAAGAGAGAAACGACTTGCTTGGTATCCCATAGATACTTAGTTGTAAGAGAATTACAGGGCTTCAGGTCCAGTGCTCCATTTTCTATTGCTGTCCTGTTTTTATTGATATTTCATAATATGATATAACCTATCGCAAATGATACACAACATTAACATGATCAGATCGCATACACCATGCCATGTCAGACAGACATGACAGACAACCAGCTACTTTCAAATTATTGAACACATTCTATTCCACAAGCCTGATACTGCCATGTCATGAAACCTTCCCCTCACACATACTTGACCCTCGTATGATCCCTCTGTTTTGAGAAGAAAAGATTGTAAGATCGCAGGCTCACATTAAAAGCCTGAAGAGAACTCAGAGACAAAACTTTAGTTTTTCAGTAAAAAGACTGAGGTTGGGGGAGGAGCCAAGATGGCCGAGTAGAAAGACTCACATATGCGAGCTCTGAATCCACAGCCCATAAACTCCTTGTAAAAAGAACTCCCCACAAATTCTGGAGCAGTAGAAGCCACACAGCAACGCAGTAGAGGAAATTTCCATTACAGAGAACCCGGAAAAACCACCACTAAAGGTCCGTAACACACTGGACAGTGGAACCCAGCCCTGGCACCACCGGCCCTGGAGGAGTAGATCCGAGCAGGCTTCAGGGACAGACTCTCCGGCGGCCGTGAGGGTCCCTCCACCCACAGATGCTAAAGGTCAGTGAGAGAGACTTCTGGGCTGGCCGAGAGGGGAGTGGGGTGTCTCCATAATTCAGGCTGCCTCAGGATGCAGGAGCAAAGGCAGTGGTGGCCTAAGACTCCCAGAGCAGACAGGATCTCAGATCCTTTACTGAAGGTCTGCCCATAAACCCCCTGAGGGAACTGAGCTTGGGAGGCGGCCCTGCCCCCACCTGAGCACCAAAACTTAAGCTCACATTGAATAGCAGCCACACCCACTGCTGAAAGCCCTGAGGCTGGAAAGCAGCATTTGAATCTCAGACCCGAAGCACTATCTGGGTGCTTTATGCAGGGTTGCAGAGGAATCTCAGAAGTCAAGTAGCTGGCTGGGAAAATGCCCAGAAAAGGAAAAAAAAATAAGATCATAGAAGGCTACTTTTTGGTGAACAGATGTTTCCTCCTTTCCTTTCTGATGAGGAAGAACAATGCTTACCATTAGGGAAAACATAGAAGTCAAGGCCTCTGTATCCCAAATATCTTAAATAGATATCCAGTGGGATCAGGCCATGGAAGAGCACAAAAAGGATTTTGAAAATCAAGTTAGGCAGGTGGAGAAAAAACTGGGAAGAGAAATGAGAGAGATGAAAGAAAAGCATGAAAAATGGGTCAATACCCTGCTAAAGGAGACCAAAAAAAGTGCTAAAGAAAATAACACCTTGAAAAATAGGCTCTCTTTTTGCATCTCTTTCAGGTGGTGACCGATGGATCCCTTCAATACTTCTTTTGCCCTCTGGTTGTACAATATCAGGGCAGTTTTCCTTGATAATTTCATGTAAGATGATGTCTAGGCTCTTTTTTTGATCATAGCTTTCAGGTAGTCCCTTAATTTTTAAATTGTCTCTCCTGGATCTATTTTCCAGGTCAGTTGTTATTCCCATGAGATATTTCACATTCTCTTCCATCTTTTCATTCGTTTGGTTTTGTTTTGTGATTTCTTGGTTTCTCAGAAAGTCATTAGCCTCCATCTGTTCCATTCTAATTTTGAGAGAACTATTCTCTTCATCGAGCTTTTGAGCCTCTTTTTCCCATTTGGCTAATTCTGCTTTTGAAAGCATTCTTCTCCTCATTGGCTTTTTGAACCCCTTTTGCCAATTGAGTGAGCCTATTTTTCAAGGTGTTATTTTCTTCAGTATTTTTGGGGGTCTCCTTTACTAAGGTATTGACCCGTTTTTCATGCTTTTCTTGCATCTCTCTCATTTCTCTTCCCAGGTTTTCCTCCACCTGTCTAACTTGCTTTTCAAAATCCTTTTTGAGCTCTTCCATGGCCTGAGTCCACCGGACATCCACCTGGGGTGTCTGGGATACAGAGGCCCTACTCTTCATGTCTTTCCCTGATGGTAAGAATATTTCCTCATCATCAGAATTGAAAGGCGGGAACATCTGCACCCCATCAAAATAGCTCTCTATGGTCTTATTTTGCTTCCTTTTTCTGGGCATTTTCCCCGCCAGTTACTTGACTTCTGAGATTCCTCTGCACCCCTGCTTAAATCCGCCCAGCTAGTGCTTGGGGTCTGAGATTCAAATGCTGCTTCCCTGTCTCAGGGCTATCAGCTTGGCGGGAGCCGCTGCTATTCAATGTGAGCTTAAGTTGTGGTGCTTGGGTGGGGGCAGGGCCATCTCCCAGGCTCAGTTCCCTCAAGCACTTTATGCAGAGACCTTCAGTAATGGAGCGGGTGGGTGCAGGGCCACCTCCCTGTCTCAGCTGCTTCAAGTGGTTTATGCAGAGACCTTCAATAATGAAGATCCTGCCTGTTCGGGGAGTCCCGGGGGCTGCTGGGCTGCCTCTCCCGCTCCCTCCCCCTCTTCCTCCCGAGGGGGCCCCAGCCACAGATATACCCCACTCCCCTCTCGGCCAGCCCAGACGTCTCTCTGACTGACCTGTAACGTCTGTGGGTGGAGGGACCTTCGAGGCCACTGGAGGTTCCATCCCTGAAGCCTGCTCAGATCTGCTCCTCTGGGGCCACGGCCAGGGCAGTGCAGGGGTGGACTCTGCTTTGCGGGGTGTTACGGACCCTGGGGATGGCTCTCCAGGGCTCTCTGGAACGGAAATCTTTTCCACTGTGTTTCTGCACACCTTGCAGTGATCCAGAATTTGTTGGGAGTTCTTCTTGTAGGAAATATATGGGCTGTGGATTCGGAGCTAGCATACGTGAGTCTTTCTACTCCGCCATCTTGGCTCCACCCCCAATATTTGTAACTCTTAAAACTTTTCATTATCTGGGTAGTTTGTGGGAACACACACACACACACGTACATCCGTACACGCACACACATACAGAGACAGAGAGCACAGAGTGAATTGAATAGGATGGGACCATAACTTAAAAGAAATTAAGGTAAACGGTGAGAGAGAAATGTCATGGGAGGAGAGAGGGTGAAAAGGAATCGGGTAAATTATCTCTCATTCAAGACGGCAAGCAGGAGACTTTTTAGTGGAGGGAAAAAGAGGAGAGCTGAGAAAAAAAAAAACATGAAGTTTACCCTCATCATATTCGACTAAAGGAAGGAATAAAATGCACACTCATTTTGGTATAAAAACCTATCTTACAATACAGGAAAGTGGGGGAGAAGGAGATGAGCAGAGTGGGGGAGATGGTGCAAGGGAGGGCAATGGGAGGAGGGAGCAATATGAAGTCAAAACTCTGGGAGGGACAGGATCAAAAGATAGAATGGAAACAAGGGGGGCAGGATAGGATGGAGGGAAATACAGTTAGTCTTACACAACGCGACTGTTATGGAAGTCATTTGCAAAACTACACAGATATGGCCTATATTGAATTGCCTGGCTTCCCAAAAGGAATGGGTGGGGAGGGAGGGATGGGGAGAATTTGGAACTCAAAGTTTTAGGAACAACTGTTTAGTATTGTTCCTGCTACCAGGAAATAAGAAACACAGTTAATGGGGAATAGAAGTCATCTGGCCCTACAGGACAAAAGAGAAGATGGTGACAAGAGAAGGGAGGGATGATAGAAGAGAGGGTAGATTGGTGATAGGGAAAATTAGAATGTTCGGTTTATTGGGCTGGTGTGCGGGGACAATTGGGGAGAAAATTTGGAAGCCAAATTTTTTTTAAAAGAATGTAAAAAGTTAAATAAATAAATTTATATTATATTTACTAAATTTTTTTAAAAATTCAAAAAAGATTCACGTCACAGATTATTAAGAGATTTGTGTAAGGTCACAGGCAGTAAAAATAAGACAATCAATGAGGGGTGTACGGGAGAAATGTTTAAACCACCTTAGGAAAGCCCATTGTTAAATTTTCAGTGTGTACATTTTTAACTCAGTAATCAATATCTGTACAAATAAGCATTGGATTTTTTTTTTTTTTTTTACCAATTTTCTATATACAAGAAAGCATTAGTAATATAGATTAAACTTAAACATGTGCATATGCATTTTTCCAGAGAGCCTAGTTATTAAACATTTATTATGATACGCATGTGTTGGTTTACAAATATTAATTGAGCTCAGCAGAAGTGCAGAAGGCAGGTCAGGGGATGAAATAATCTCCATATTGGAACTCTTACGGTTATGGACTGATGATGATGAAGATGAACTGACGCTTTTATGCTACTTTAAGATTTGTTTAACATCTATTATCTCATCTGAGGTTCACAATATTAATGATTTGCACCCACTTTTTCTAATTCCAGGGCCAACACTTTTTAATACTCTTCCATATTTGTGAAAATGAATATGTGTGAATCTCAATTCAAATTTACATAGAAAATAATGAATTCAGTATAGTGGAGAGGAAAGTTTCTTATCAAAGGACCCGCGTTAAAACTCAGGCTCCTACATGTACACTTGTGGGACTTTGGTTAATTTATCCTAATACCTGGAACACATTTTTCTCTTCTGTAAAATGAAATATTTAGACTAGATAAGATACATATTCTCTTCCAGCTTCATACTTGATCATATGACATTCATTTAGACTTTTTTTCCTGCATGCTACATCCCCTCAATAAACTTTCGAGTCCAGTGTATGGAATGTTTTCTTTCTATGCATGGTGAGTAAATAAAAAAAGAATTTTTTTAAATTTAATGTAAAACTATTTTGATATAGAGAGGAGTATAGAGATCACTTTATATACCTCTCCATAAGTTATTGATTAAGCAACTGAAAAGAAGTGAAGTAACTTTCACAAGTGCACACAGGTCTTAATTTAAAGCTTACTAAGCACCTACCCACAAATATATCTATTTTAACATACCTGTAGCAATAGAAATAGTCTAAGATATATTTGAAGAATGAACAACATTGTCAAAAATTAAAAATACTGGGAAATCTTTATGAAATTAGAATTCGTAGAATCTCCAAGTTCCTTCAAGGCTAAACTGAAATGCTACTCTCTTTATGAGTCTTTTTCCACTATCAATTATCAGGATCCTAACCCTTTTCACTCCCTCAAAGTTACTGTCTGTCCACCATCCCGCATACAAACTGCTACTCAAATTTATTTCTCTGTCTATTTATTCTCCCCTTCTCTAGAAAGTAAGGTATTTGAAGGCAGCATCAATTTCCATTTTTCCATTATATTTCAAATCAAGCAAACGTCATAACACACTGCACTTTATGTATACTTGTTGATTGAATGAATAGACTATTCATTATTTAGTAGTAGAATACAACCAACACTCATATTTGCATGCAATGGGATGGGAAAATGCCAAGATACACAAAAACTAAGAACCTGAGAATACTAGGGGAAGGAAAACATTGAGATTCTGAGGAATAGGTTGAAAATGTCTGGAAAGAAGAGAGAAAAGGAGAAAGATTAATGGGGAAAATGAAAGCTATCCATATCTGGGGGCTACTAGAAGACATGCCCAAAGAATTAAAAGGCAGTAATTTTATCATGGTAATATATCACCTAAATGGAACATAGGAAGTATATTATTTTTGAGGAAAAAGAAACCAGAAAAATTAACATAGGCCTTAGAGAAAGGGAGAGGGCCTTAAAACATTATATAGTCTCATTGTTGCTCTTATTCCAAGAAAGAAAAAATTGATGTTGAATTAGGTTGCAAAAGGATTGTTATTGAAATATTTGTGTTAAAACAGAAAACATAGGACAAATTTATTTGGGAAAAAGGAGTCTAATTACTCAATAAAATGGAAGTTCAGAAGAAACTAGTTGCTTCATTCATTGATGGAATGAAGAAAATTTAATGTTCCAAATGGTTCCAAATATAGAACTACTTTCAATATCTTTTCTGTCACATCTACTGTTTTGAGAAAGAGAATACATATCTACATGTTCCTTCATTCATAGAATCACTTTTACATCTTGAAGGGTCTTAGAGATTATCTAGTCCAGCCCTTCATTTTACAGATGAGGGCACTGAAGTTCAAGGAAATAATGTAAGGTCTCCAAAAATTTTAACCATTAGAGCTGTTATGAAGTAAAATTGATTCCCCCTTGAGAGCTATCATGAGATAATATAGTAATAATATTGGAAATGTAAAGAATATTTAGGATTGGATGGGCTTGTTGAAGGCCACACATGCCTGGTTAAGAACTTCTTATTGTTCCTGCAGGAAATGGGGAACCACTGAAGATGTGTGGGGAGGGTTGTCAAGTGATATAATTAAACTTATTGATTAGTGATATTTTTATAGTAGTCCGAGCAAAATTTATCAGTGTGGTAAGAGGCTAGGGCAGGGAAATCAGCATAATATAAAAATACTTCTTATCTTATATCTTAGTAGAATAATTTTGGTGACTGTAAAAAGAATGAATCAGAGAACAGTGAAAATGAAAGCAAGTATACCTATTGGGAAGTTATGACAATTGTCAATGAGAACAATCATGAGGGTCTGAATTAAAGTGTCACCACAAAAGTTCAGAGAAAGAGATCAACACCAAGAATATGCAGAATTATGTGAGGTTCACAACTTATTGGATATGAAGGATGAGGGATGAGATTAGAATGATTTTGAGTTTGTGAGCTTGGGAAACAATAAGCAAAGTAAAGTCTTTTGCCGTCCTGTATGTTGATCTATGTTGATTTCTCAGACAGAAGTCTTCTATGTTGTTCTGTTTTAATTTCTCACACAGAAGCCCTGTCTGTTGGTCTCTTTGAGTGAATCGAGATGATGGCGCGATAATGAGTATAAATATTTTTATAGACCTGTTAAGCTTTGTTTCCCTAGAAACAGAAGCTGTTGGCAGGAGCCTTTGGAGCTTGCTATCAGGTAGAAGCAGGAAGAATTTGGAGTGCAACAGTCCCTATGAGCTAGGCCAAGGAGTAGACACAGAGAAGTACCTCTGTGTGAACCTAGGTAAAAACTGGGAACCCTGCGGTTTGGAAGTGAGCCTCAAGTCAAGATGAGAGAGGATTTTACTTGGACACTGTGTATTAATTAAGAAGATTGTCCTTACAATGACATAGGTGTGGATGGTAAGAATTTTCCACTACTCTTTAAGGATGGATCATGCTAGAGAAGACCCTAGACTAGCACCCCCTGACTTTGGGGATGGAACGATATACGCTATGTGCCATGTGACATGCTGAGTGTTATGAGACACATATATTTATTAAATGATATGTCTTGCTTAAGGATGTTGTTATAAATGTTATGCATTACTTCTTCATTGAACAATGATGAATTCTGCATCAATTGAGAATTCATTATGGTTGGTTGGTTGTTGTCCTTCGTTCTCTAAGAGGACAAAAATGACGTCACTACCATAATGTTAAGTTTCAATGTATCTAACTTTGATTAGACCAATACGAGTTCAGAATGCTCTAGCACAGATTGGGCTGAGATAGTCCACGTGAAAATTTGTGGTGAATAATCTAAATTTGTGCATCCTGTGTTTCCTTTAAGCTCCTTCAATTCTGCTTTGCTCATAGAGCACAGTACCTTTTCTGATGTGGGCATGCCGTGCTGAGTGGCCCTGTGCCAGCGTCTCCCATGTCACACAATAAATTCCAAAGGTCTTGAGACAGCCCTTGGGAGTGTCCTTGTATCATCACTTCTAACCACCATGCCGCAAAAGAGGAAATTGTCTGTATTTTAAATATTGGTTTAGCTCTAGAGGATAATTTAATTATTCTAAAGAAAAAATACCTCCAACAGAGGCTCATCAGATCTACCTTATCGATTTAATGTATGGAAAATTAGAGCTGGATTCTGGGTGCTCTTAAAATCTACTGTATTAATCCTTAAGAAGGCATTAAGAATGAACCTACTTCTCTGTTTCTGGCTTCTTTATTATCACCAACTGAAAGCAGCACCTCTTTAAGGTGCTAAGAATGGAGACTGTAATGTAATTTAATTCAATTCAACCAGAAAACAATTATTGAGAATTTTCTAGGTGACTTATTAGGGAAAGTTTTCTCACCTGGAGTTTCCTAGGTTGAAGAAAACACAGGTCTAATGTCATCCTATAATAATGTGCCAAGAATTGGATACAAAGAAAACAAAATTGAAATGGACTGTACCTACAAGAACATTAACTTGTACTAGTGGTACATGTCTGCCAGTCTGTATTTGTCTGTCTCTGTGCCTCTCTCACCATATGTATACATATGTATGCATGTATATGTGTGTATATATACATAAATATGCATGCATAGATCTGTGCAGACAGTGTGTTTGTACACAAACACATATATTTGTGGTTATGTATATGGACATATATGTACGCATGCGTATATATGTATATATGTGTATATACACACATATACATATAGTCAAACTTAGAAGGAGGAGCACAAGGAACTGGAAAAATCTAGATAGGCTTCTTCTAGGTCATGAGAATTGAGCTAAGGTTTGGAAAGAGCTTAAAACCCCCAATGATAGGCATGAACAGGGAGCCTATTTCAAAAATTCTATCAAATCATTGTCAACAAATGGTCCTATCCTGCAAAAAGGAAAAAAAATAAGAAATGTAAACAAATTCAAAAGGCAACTTGCAATTGTAAATGGAGAGGTTTCACCTTTGATTTACAACTAACTTTTGACTCTTCCAGTGAAGGATAGAGGACTAAACTCCACAGCTCTGAATTCTAAACACTGAAATGCTGACAATAAGAATGTTGCCTTCATTTCTTAAGAGGGTAAAAGAGCTGGTATGGAGAATGTAGGAGATAACACAACTAACCCAGAAGTTATGGGCAATATTGAATAAAAAACTCTTCTGGAGACATTGTTAGCTCTTTCATTCTCTTACTGTGCAGAATAGCAGGGTTTAGTACTACTCTCTAGGTCGCTTGAGAGAGTGGAGTAATAGAAAGCAACATTTCCAGTGGTCCAGTGGCACACAAACAAGACACTGCACATCTCTGAGGAGAGGAGTACTTCATGGAAAGATGCAGAAATAAATTTTTAAAATAAAATATTAGAAAATTATCACTTGGCACTAACTTTCGTTAAGATAAATTAACAAGGAAAATATGGAAAGGAATGGTGGGAAAAATAAAATTGGAAACAAAGTAGATATGGTTTGATCTGGAATTGGCTGAATGGATTATGCTATTTCAATGTAACAGAATATTATTTTTCATTTTACCCATATTAATCATATTGTGACAAAAACAGGACAATAGAAATGGAAAAAATAATGACAGTGAAAATAGTATGCTTTTATTTGCATTCAGACTGTATCAGTTCTTTCTTTATGTGCAAACAGAATTTTCCATCATGAGTCCTTTGGAATTGTCTTCTATCATTGTATTGCTGAGAAGAGCAAAGTCATCCACAGTTGATCATAGCGCAATTGTTATTGTGAATAATGTTCTACTTCTGCTCAAATTACTTTTAATAAATTCAGCCAATTCTTTCCAGATTTTTTTTTCTGAAATTTACCTCCTCATCATTTTTTATAGGAGGATAGAACTCCATTACATTCATACATCACAGCTTGTTCAGCCCTTCCTCAGTTAATGGGAATCCCCTCAATTTCCAATTCTTTGTCACCATAAAAAGAGTCAAAAGAAATGTTTTTAACTATGTCCATCTTTTTCCCTTTCATATGACATCTTTGGGATACAGACCTAGTACTTGTATTGCTGGATCAAAGGGTATGCAAAGTTTGAGTCCCCTTTGGACAAGTTTCAAATTGTTTTTCAGAATTGTTGGACCAGTTTTCTTTTTTTAATTGTTATATATATATATATATATATATATATATATATATATATATATATATATATATATATATATATGTTCTACAATCACTACCATAAAACTTAGATTTTTGCCCGTGCACACCTACCCCCACAACCCCCCTCCCTCCCCAAGACAGCATAAAATGCTACATAGGATCTACATGTACTTTTCTATTGAATACATTTATACTATAGTCATGCTATGTAGACGAACTAAAATAGAAGAAATCATATAACAAATCAAAACATAACACACACACATTATCTGCTGCATTCTGTGAATGAATTCCATAGTTCATTCTCTGAGTGAGGAAGGTGTTTTGCCTTAGAAAACCATTGGGATTTCTTTTAAGTTCTTGTGTTATTACGAAGTTCCAAGTCAACCAGAAAAAAAACTCTCCCATACTGTGGTCATTCCTGTGCACAAAGATCTCCTGGTTCTGCTCCTTTCGCTTGGCATCACATCATATAAGTCCTTCCAGGCCTCCCTGAAGTCTTCTTGTTCATCATTTCTTATGGCGAAATAGTACTCCATTACATCCATATACCATAATTTATTCAGTCATTCCCCAATTGATGGGCAGCCCCTTGATTTCCAGATTTTGGTAACTGCAAAGATTGCTGCTATAAATATTTTTGTACATGTGGGACACTTTCCCATTTTTATGATCTCGTGGGGATACAGTCCTAGTAGCGATATTGTCGTGTGAAAGGGTATGCACATTTTTGTAGCCCTTTGGGCCTAGTTCCAAACAGTTTTCCAGAATACTTCGATGAGCTCACAGCTCCACTAACAACGAATTAGTGTTCCGACTCTCCCAAATCCTCTCTAGTATTTATCATCTTCCTGTTCTATCATGTTTGCCATTCTTATAGGTGTGATGTACTACCTCAGAGTTCTTTTGATTTGCATCTCTCTAATTAAAATTGATTTAGAGCATTGTTTCAAATGATTATAAATATCTTTAATTTCTTCCCTGTAAATTGCTTGTTCATATCCTTTGACTATTTATCAATTGGTGAATGATTTGCATAGTTGTACGTTTGAGTCAGTTCTCTATATATTCTAGAAATGAGACCTTTATTCACAAGATTAGCTGTAAAATTTTTTTCCCAGTTTACTACATCCCTCCGAATTTTGGTTGCATTGGGTTTGGTTGTGCAAAAACTTTTCAGTTTAATGTAATGAAAATTATCGATCTTGCATTTCATGATGCTTTCTATGTCTTCTTTAGTCAAAAATTCTTCCCTTCTCCATATTTTATAGAATTCAGTTGCAAATCCATCTGGCCCTGGAGATGTTTTTCTAGGGACTTCACTGATGGCTTGTTAAATTTCTTTTTCTGAGATGGGGCTGTTTAAGTATTCCACTTCCTCTTGCGTTAATCTGGGCAATTTGTACTTTTATAAAGTATTCATCCTTCTCGTTTAGATTATCGAATTTGTGGGCATAAAGTTGGGTAAATAATTTCTAATTGTTCTATCAATTCACCCCTTTCATTTTTCAATATTAGTAATTTGATGTTCTTCTTTCTTTTCCTAAGTCAAATTGACCAAAGGTTTCTCAATTTTATTAGTTTTTTATTAAAACCAGCTATTGATTTTATTTATTAATTCAGAGGTCTTCTTAATTTCAATTTTATTAATCTCCATTTTAGTTTTCAGCATTTCTAATTTGGCATTTACTACATGATTTTTATTACTTATTTTTCTAGCTTTTTCAGCTGCATGCCCAAGTCATTCATCTCCTCATTCTCTGTTTTATGTATGTAGGCATTCAACGATATAAAACTTCCGCTCAGACCTGCTTTTGCAGTATCCCATAAGATTTTGTAGTTTGCCTCATTATTGTCATTCTCTTCAATGAAGTTCTTAATGGTTTCTATGATGTCTTCTTTACCACACTCCGACTTTAGGATTAGATTATTTAGCTTCCTATTGATTTTTGGTTTATCTTTCTATGGCCTTGTATTACATATAAATTTTATTGTATTATGATCTGAGAAGGATGCCTTGATTATCTCTGCCTTTCTGCACCGGATTGTGAGGATTTTATGTCATAGTCCATGGTGATTTTTTTGTAAATGTGCCGTGTACCGCTGAGAAAAAGTTACATTCCTTTCTATTCCCATTCAGTTTTCTCTAGAGATCCATCATATCTACCCTATCCAGAGATTTATTTATCACCTTAATCTCTTTCTTATTTATTTTGATGTTAGATTTATCAAGTTTAGAGAGGGGGAGGTTGAGGTCCCCCACTAGCATAGTTTTGCTGTAAATTTCTTCCTTCAGCTCCCCCAATCTCTCCTCTAAGAATCTGGATGTTATACTACTTGGAGCATACATGTTTAGTAATAAAACTGCTTTATTGTCTATGGTACCTTTTAGCAGGATATAGTTTCTATCCTTATCTCTTTTGATGATATCTATTTCTGCTTAGGATTTGTTTGAGATTAGGATTGTTACTCCTGCTTTTCGTACATGCGCTGAAGTACAGTATATTCTGCTCCAATCTTTGATCTTTATCCTGGGTATATCCCACATGTGTTTCTTGTAAACTACATATTGTTGGATTATGGCTTTTCACATGTGTTTCTTGTAAACTACATATTGTTGGATTATGGCTTTTTATCCATTGTGCTATCCATCTCCATTTTATGGGAGAGGTCATTCCACTCACATTCAAGGTTATGATTACAGTCTGTGTATTTTCTACTATCCTCTTTCCCACCATTTGTGCTTTTAGCTCTGTTGTCTCACTTCCCCTTCTCAAAAGTATTTTCTTCGCTACCTCCTCCTGCAGCCTTCGTTTCCTTCTATTTGCCCCCCTCCCTTTTAGTCCCCTTTTCCCTTATTGCTTCTTCTCTCCCTTTTAGCTTCCCTCCCCTTTCTTCCTCTTTCCCCTCGTGCTTTCTATAGAGCTAGTTATGATTATCTCCTTAAGTTTATTGTTCCCTCCTTGAAACATATCAGATGAAAGTACCTCTAAATCAATGCTCCTCTCCTTCCCCTCTTTCCCTCCAATACAATTTTGTACTTTTTACTGTGATATAATTTACCATTTTCTGCTTCCCCCTTTCCACATCTCCTGCTACAATCCCTTCGAGTACTTAAATCATATTTTGAACATTACATCATTTACTTTATACCCGTTCCCTCTGAGTACATCCCTTTTTATTTCATAATAAATGCACAATTCTCAAGATTAACAGGTATCATCTTCCCTTATAGGGAGGTAAATAGATTGCCCAAATTGAGTAAAAAGTTTGTTTCCCCTTCTGTTTACCTTTTTATGATACTCTTGAGACCTGCATTTGAAGATCAAATTGTCTATTAAGTTCTGACGTTTTTATCAGAAAGTTCTGGAAATCCCTTGCTTCATTGACTTGCCTGAAATGTTATGCTGAACTTTGCTGGATAGTTCTTCCTTGATTGTAGTCCCAACTCCTTTGCCTTACGGAATATTGGATTCCAATTCCTTTGATCTTTTAATGTAGAAGCTGCAAGGTCCTCTGTGATCCCGATTGAAGCTCCTTGAAATTTGAATTGTTTCTTTCTGGCTGCCTGTAGTACTTTCTCCTTCACTTTATAGTCCTGTAATGGGCAACGATATTTCCCGGGGTTTTCAGTTTGAGATCCCTTTCGGGAGGTGAAGGGTGGATTCTTTCGATGACTATATTGCACTCTGAATGTAACATTTCCGGGCAGTTTTCCTTGATGATTTCCTGGAAGATATTGTCCAGTATCTTTTTTGCATCATGGCTTTCTGGAGGGACAAAAATTAATTTTTTCTAAATATAAATTTATTAATTAAATTTATACATTCATTTTCACAAAATTTTGAGTTCCAAATTTTCTCCCCATTTGTCCCCTCCCTGCAACTCAATACACCGAGCATTTTAATTTCCCCTATCACCAATCTGCCCTCTCTTCTATCCTCCCTCCCTTTTCTTGTCCCCATCTTCTCTTTTGTCCTGTAGGGCCAGATGACTTTCTATTCCCCATTAACTGCATTACTTATTTCCTAGTAGCAACAACAATACTCAACAGTTCTTCCTAAAACTCTGAGTTCCAAATTCTCCCCATCCCTCCTTCCCCACCCATTCCATTTGGGAAGACAGGCAATTCAATATAAGCCATATCTGTGTAGTTTTGCAAATGATTTCGATAATAGTCATGCTGTGTAAGACTAACTGTATTTCCCTCCATCCTGTCCTGCCCCCCATTGTTTCTATTCTGTCTTTTGATCCTATCCCTCCCCGAGTTTTGACTTCAAATTGCTTCCTCCTCCCATTACCCTCCCTTTCATCATCCCCCCCACCCTGCTTATCTCCTTCTCCCCCATTTTCCTGTATTGTAAGATGGGTTTTCATACCAAAATGAGTGTGCATTTTATTCCTTCCTTTAATCCAATGTGATCAGGGTAAACTTCATGTTTTTTTCACGGCTCTCCTCATCTTCTCTCCACTAAAAAGTTTCCTGCTTGCCTCTTGAATGAGATATAATTTGCGCCATTCCATTTCACCCTCTCGCCTCCCATTACATTTCTCTCTCACCGTTTACCTTAGTATCTTTATGGTCCCAACCTATTCAATTCACTCTGTGCTCTCTGTCATTTACATGTGTGTCCATGTGTTTGCATGTGTGTGTGTGTGTGTGTGTATGAGTGTGTGTGGTCTCACTAATTAGCCAGATACTGAATACTTTTAAGAGTTACAAATATTGTCTTTCCATGTAGGAATATAAACAGTTCACCTTTGGTAAGTCCCTTATGACTTCTCTTTGCTGTTTACTTTTTCATGTATCTTCTCATTCTTGCATTTGAAAGTCAATTTTTCTTTTCAGCTCCGGTCTTTTCATCAAGAATGCTTGAAATTCTTCTGTTTCATTGAAAGACCATATTTTCCCCTGAAGTATTATATTCAGTTTTGCTGGGTAGGTGATTCTTGGTTTGACTCCTAGTTCCTTTGACTTCTGTAATATCCTATTCCATGCCCTTCGATCCCTTAATGGAGAAGCTGCTAGATCTTGTGTTATCCTGATTGTATTTCCACAATACTGGAATTGTTTCTTTCTACCTGCTTGCAATATTTTCTCCTTGACCTGGGAATTCTGGAATTTGGCCACAATGTTCCTAGGAGTTTCTCTTTTTGGATCTCTTTCACGTGGTGATCGATGGATTCCTTCAATACTTATTTTGTCCTCTGGTTTTAGAATATCAGGGCACATTTCCTTGATAATTTCATGAAAGTTGATGTCTAGGCTCTTTGTCTGATCATGGTTTTCAGGTAGTTCCATAATTTTTAAATTGTCTCTCCTGGATCTATTTTCCAGGTCAGTTGTTTTTCCAATGAGATATTTCACATTCTCTTCCATTTTTTCATTCTTTTGATTTTGTTTTGTGATTTTTCGGTTTCTCAGAAAGTCATTAGCCTCCATCTATTCCATTCTAATTTTGAGAGAACTATTTTCTTCAGTGAGCTTTTGAACGACTTTTTTCCATTTGGTTAATTCTGCTTTTGAAAGCATTCTTCTCCTCATTGGCTTTTTGAAGGTCTTTTACCAATTGAGCTAGCCTATTTTTCAAGGTGTCATTTTCTTCAGCATTTTTTTTGAGCCTCCTTTAGCAACGTATTGACCGTTTTTTCATGCTTTTCTTTTATCTCTCTCATTTCTCATCCAAGTTTTTCCCCCACCTGTCTAACTTGATTTTCAAAATCCTTTCTGAACTCTTCCATGGTCTGAGCCCCTTGGATATCTGTTTTGGATATTTGGGGTACAAAGACCTTGACTTCTATGTCTTTCCCTGATGGTTAGCATTGTTCTTCCTCATCAGAAATGAAAGGAGGAAACATGTGTTCCCCAAGATATTAGCCTTCTATGGTCTTATTTTTCTTCCCTTTTCTGGGCATTTTCCCAGACAGTTTCTTGATTTCTGTGATTTCTCTCCACCCCCACCTAGATCTGCCCAGCTTGTGTTTGAGGCCTGAGATTCAAATGCTGCTCCCCAGCCTCAGGGCTTTCCATGGCGGGCGTGGCTGCTACTCAATGTGAGCTTAAGTTCTGTTGCTCAGGTGGGGGCAGGGCCACCTCCCAGGTTCAGTTCCCTTAGGGGGTTTATGCAGAGAGCTTCAGTGATGACCCTGAGCTCCTGCATGCTCTGGGAGTCCTGAGCTGCCACTGCCTCTGCTGCTGCCTCCCGAGGCGGGCTGAGTTATGGAGACACCCCGCTTCCCTCTCGGCCAGCCCAGAAGTCTTTCTGAGTGACCTGGAGCGCCTAGAGTAGAGGCACCTTTGTGGTCACCGGAGATTCTGTCCCTGAAGCCTGCTCGAATCTGCTCCTCTAGGGGCCATGCTGTCAGGGCAGGGCATGTCTGGGCTCCACTGTCCGGTGCACGATGGACTGTTGGTGGCAGTTTTTCAGGGCTCTCTGGAACGGAAATCTCCTCCACTGTGTTGCTGTGTGGCTTCCACTGCTCCAGAATTTGTGGGGAGTTCTTTTTACAGGAAATTTATGGACTCTGGTTTCGGAGCTAGCATACGTGAGTCTTTTGACTCTGCCATCTTGACTCCTCCTGACAATAATTCTTAAATTGTTTCTCCTGGATCTATTTTCCAGGTCAGTTGTTTTACCAATTAGACATTGATATTTTACATTTTCTTCTATCTTTTCATTCTTTAGATTTTATTTGACTGATTCATGGTGTCTCATTGAGTCATTAGTTTCTACGTGCCCAATTCTAATTTTTATCTAATTGTTTTCTTCAGTTACATTTTGCATCTCCTTTACTAGTTGTTTAATTTTTCTCTTAAGGAGTTATTTTCTCCAGTTAATTTTTGTACTTCCTTTTCCATTTGTTCAATTTTCCTTTTTAAGGAGATGTTTTCATTAGTGAATTCTTTTTTTTTTTTTTATAATTTTTTCATCATTGGCCTGTTTTTCTACTATTTCCTTCTTCAGCTGTTCCAGGAGAGCTGTTTGTGCATGCAAGCTGTTCATAGCCCTTTCTGATGTTTCAGATGGAAGTACAGTGACCGTAGCGACCTTTTTGGTATTTGTGTTTTGGTACTTATCCCCACAGAAATATTCTGGTTTTTTGTGCTTATTTTCTTTTTTTTATTCATGATGGTGTTTGTGTCTTGTGACTTCTGGTTCTTTCCATTAGAAGCGGCAGAACTTGTTGTTGAGCTGACGTGTGAGAAAGCTAAGAGTAGGTTTTTGTTTTGTGTTTCCCCTGACCAGCCCTGGTGTCAGCTTATTAAGTGTGGGGGAGGGGTGGTCTGGTCATGGGATATCTCCCTAGCTGAACTGAGGCAAAGGAAAGCTCACGGGATGGTGATCCCAGCTTCTCTATTGTCTTCCTGTTTCCCCTGCAGTGCTGATGAAATCCTAGATGCTAGTGCAGGTTCCCACGCCCCCATGGGCTTCTCTCCTGGCACTGAGGCTTGTCTGAGTCCTAGTGTGTGTTTCCTCAGCCCTGGGTCCTCTGTCCCTCAGTTTTTCCTCAGCCACAGTAGGAGGAATCCCCCTTAGCTATTTTCCTACCCTTAGGTGTTATGAGACTATTGGCCCCCTGTGCTATTGCTGCTGATCCAGGATTTTTCTGGGTAAATATTTTATGGTTCTTTCAAGGTCATCAAGGGGGAACGAGAGAGCATTTACTGATCACTCCACCATTCTGGTTCCCAGAAGTCCAAGTAGGTGACTTACTGATGTTTAATCTGTGGGCTGAAAGTCTCAGGAGCTGCTGCACTGATATCTGGTACCCAGCGGCCTCCATACCTTCAGCTCTCCTGAAGTCCCACCCTCAGGTGCCGCTCTGCTTGTTCTACCTTTTGCTGTCCCAGGTTTCCAGGGACCCTTCTCTTCCACTAGACTGGCCATATTGTGCTGTGCACTCTAGGTTCACCCCCATGGAACAGATCCTTCCTGGTGGACCTTCCATTCTGTCCTGTGCTCTGAATCCATCACAGTCTGTCTCCCACTGGATTCCACACCTCCAAAATTTGGTCAGAGTCTCCTTTCAGCAATGTCCAGTTTGTCCAAAAGCTTAGGTGAGTCGTTACTCTCACTCCACCATCTTGACACTGTCCCCCTCCCCAACTCTGGGTCACTTTTCTTACATTCTCTCCAACACTTATCATTTTCCTTTCCAGTAATTTTAGCCAATCTGAGAGGTGTGGTATCTCAGAGTTGTTTCAATTTTCATTTTTCTAAACAGTAGTGACTTATTACATTTTCATATGGTTTTCATATGGTTTTTCATATCTTTGGTTTCTTCATTGGAAAACACTCTGTTCATACTTTTGATCATTAATAATTATGGAGTGACTTGTATTCTTTGAAATTTGACTCCATTCTCTATGTATCTGAGAAATGAAACCTTCACAAACAAAAATTTGCTATAAAAATTGTTTCCCAGTTTTCTCCTTTCCTTAGAACCTTAGTTGCATGCTTTTGTTCGTGAAAAACCTTTTTAAATTTAATATAATCAAAATTATTCATTTTACATTTCATAATGCTTTTTATTATTTGGTAAAAAAAATAATTCTATTGTCTATAGACCTGACAAGTAAATTATTCCTTGTTCTTCTAATTTGCTTATGGTACCAAAATTCATGGCTAAAATAATATATCCATTTTTACCTTACCTTGACATAGTTGGTGTTAAGATTTTCATCTATGCTTTCCATGCTGTTTTCCAGTTTTCCCAAATGTTTTTGTCAAATAGTGAGTTATTATCTCAAATAATGGGTTCTTCGAGTTAATCAAATGCCAGATTACAATGATTATTTGTTCCTGTGTCTTGGGAGAATTCTCCACTGAATCTCCACTGTATTTTTTAGCCAATAATGCATAGTGTTGACGATTGCCACTTTATAACATAGTTTGAGTTCTGTTACAGTAGGCTACTTTCCATTGCAATTTAAAAATAAATCCCTTCATATTTTTGATCTTTCATTTTCCTATGAATTATGTTTTTTTTTTTTCTTTCCTAACTAAATCAAACAGGATTTTTCTAGGTAGTTTAACTTTATAGCCTTCAATAGGCAAAATCAATTTAGGCAGAATTTTCATTTCACTATGGGTACTATTTATTTATTTATGGGTACTTTTTATTATGGATATTTTATTACATATAGCTAAGTTAGGTCTACCCAAAAGCAACTGACATCTTTCCAATTGACTTTATTGTTTATTGCTTTTCACTTTGTTTGTCTGCAAAAGGTTTTGGAATTGTGTACATGTAGTTCTTGGGTTTGTCTGGGCATGTATATTCCCAAGTAGTTTATAATGTCTACAGTTGCTTTAAATGAACTTTATCTTTCTATCTCTGATTGGTGGGTTAATATATATAAATGCTGATTATTTATATGGATTCATAGTATATACTGCAACACTGCTGGAGTTCTTAATTATTTCAAGTAGTTTTTAGTTATTTTTTGAGTATACTATCATATCTTCTGCAAAGACTTATTTTTTTTTATTTCCTCATTGCTTATTTTAACTCCTTCATTTTATTCTTGTCCTATTGCTACAAATAGCATTCCTAATATGAGAAATGTTGTCTAATACACAGGGAGTACAGTATGGAATTCAGAGAAAAATGGATTTATATACCTTGATTAAATTAAAGGTAAGGACAACTAAATAAAAACACACAATTTACACAGTGATGAAGTTGTGCACATAAAAGGAACATTACGAAAATGCAAAATCTATGAACGATTGTACTGACCAAGTTTAGTCCTAGAGAAAAGAAAATGTAATGTCTCCTTCTCTCTGTAGAGAGGCTGATGACTATACATAAGTTTTTTCCATGTTGTTGTTATCACAAAAGTGGAGGGAGTGTTGGTGCATGATTTTCTCTTTGCAGATGATTGTGCACTCAGTACAGCCTCTGAAACTGAGATGCAACGAAGTATGGATCAGTTCTTTGCTGCCTGTGCTAACTTGGGCCTAATGATCAACATCAAGAAAAGACAGGTGCTCCATCAGCCACCACACACCATTGATATGTAGAACCATTGAGTACAATAAATAGAGAAGCTTTAAATGCTGTGAATAAGTTCACTCACCTTGGTAGTGTAATTTCCAGCAATGTACACATTGACAATGAAGTTGATGTATGCATTGCCAGGGCTAGTTCAGTGTTTGAGAGGCTCCAAAGAAAAGAATGGGAGAGAGGGGGAGGAGCCAAGATGGCAGAGTGGAAAGACTCACATATGCTAGCTTCAAAACCACAGCCCATAATTTCCTGTAAAAAGAACTCCCCACAAATTTTGGAGCAGCGCAAGCCATGCAGCAACACACTGGAGGGGATTTCCATTCCAGAGAGACATGGAAAGTCATCCCCAGGGGTCCGTCACACACCGGATGTGGAGCCCACCCCTGCCCTGCCTGCGCAGCCTGAGAGGAACAGATCCAAGAAGGCTTCAGGGACGGAATTTATGGTGGCCGTGAAAGTCTGTACACACACAGGGGCTACAGGCCTGTGACAGAGACGTCAGGGCTGGCCGAGAGGGGAGAGGGGTATCTCCAGAACTCAGGCCCCCTCGGGAGGGAGCGGTAGCCTGGAACTCCCGGAACAGGCAGAAGCTCAGGGTCATTACTGAAGGTCTCTGCATAAACCCCCTGAGGGAATTGAGCCTGGGAGGCAGCCCTACCCCTACCTGATCAACAAAAGCTCACATTGAATAGCAGCCAAACACACAGTGGAAAACCCTGAGGCTGGGAAGCAGCATTTGAATCTCAGACCCAAAGCATTAGCTGGGCGGATCTAGGCGGGGGTGGACAGGAATCTCAGAAGTCAAGTAACTGGCTGGGAAAATGCCCAGAAAAGGGAAGAAAAATAAGACCATAGAAAGCTATTTTCGTGGCAGAAAGATGTTCCCGACTTTCATTTCTGATGACAAGGAACAATTCTTACCATCAGGGAAAGACGTGGAGGTCACGGCCTCTGTATCGCAGACATCCGAGGTGGATGTCCGGTGGGCTCAGGCCTTGGAAGAGCTCAAAAAGGCTTTTGAAAATCAAGTTAGACAGGTGGAGGAAAAACTGGGAAGAGAAATGAGAGAGATGCAAGAAAAGCAGGAAAAACGGGTCAATACCTTGGCAAAGGAGACCGAAAAAAATGCTGAAGAAAATAACACCTTGAAAAACAGGATGACTCAATTGGCAAAAGAGCTTCAAAAAGCCACTGAGGAGAAGAATGTTTTCAAAAGCAAAATTAGCCAAATGGAAAACGAGGTTCAAAAGCTCACTGAAGATAATAGTTCTCTCAAAATTAGAATGGAACAGATGGAGGCTAATGACTTTATGAGAAATCAAGAAATCACAAAACAAAATGAAAAGAATGAAAAAATGGAAGAGAATGTGAAACATCTCATTGGAAAAACAACTGACCTGGAAAACAGATCCAGGAGAGACAATTTAAAAATTATGGGACTGCTTGAAAGCCATGATCAAAAAAAGAGCCTAGACATCATTTTTCATGAAATTATCAAGGAAAACTACCCTGAGATTCTAGACCCAGAGGGCAAAATAAGTATTAAAAAAATCCACCGTTCACGACCTGAAAGAGATCCAAAAAGAGAAACTCCTAGGAACATTGTGGCCAAATTCCAGAGTTCCCAGGTCAAGGGGGAAACGTTTCAAGCATCTAGAAAGAAACAGTTCCAGTATTGTGGAAATACAATCAGGATAACACAAGATCTAGCAGCTTCCCCATTAAGGGATCGAAGGGCGTGGAATAGGATATTCCAGAAGTCAAAGGAACTAGAACTCAAACCAAGAATCACCTACCCAGCAAAACTGAGTATAATACTTCAGGGGAAATTATGGTCTTTCAATGAAACAGAGGACTTTCAAGCATTCTTGATGAAAAGACCAGAGCTGAAAAGAAAATTTGACTTTCAAACCCAAGAATGAGAAGAAGCATGAAAAAGTAATCAGTAAAGAGAAGTCATAAGGGATGTACCAAAGGTGAACTGTTTACATTCCTACATGGAAAGACAATATTTGTAACTCTTAAAACTTTTCAGTATCTGGGTAGTTGGTGGGACCACACACACACATGCACATATACACATGCACACACACATGTAAATGTGTGCACGCACACACGTACACACATGCACGCACATACAGAGACAGAGAGCATAGAGTGAATTGAATAGGATGGGACCATATCTTAAATGAAATTAAGGTAAATGGTGAGAGTGAAATGTAGTGGGAGGAAAGAGGGTGAAATGGAATGGGGCAAATTATATGTCTTTCAAGAGGCAAGCAGGAGACTTTTTAGTGGAGGGAAAAAGAGGAGAGCTGAGAAAAAAACATGAAGTTTACCCTGATCACATTCGACTAAAGGAAGGAATAAAATGCACACTCATTTTAATATAAAAACCTATCCTACAATACAGGAAAGTGGGGGAGAAGGAGATAAGTAGGGTGGAGGGGATGATGGAAGGGAGGGCAATGGGAGGAGGGAGCAATTTGAAGTCAACACTCGAGGAGGGACAGGATCAAAAGGCAGAATAGAAGCAACGGGGGGCAGGATAGGATGGAGGGAAATACAGTTAGACTTACACAACACGACTATTATCGAAGTCATTTGCAAAACTACACAGATATGGCCTATATTGAATTGCCTGCCCTCCCAAAAGGAGTGGGTGGGGAGGGAGGGATGGGAAGAAGTTGGAACTCAAAGTTTTAGGAACAACTGTTTAGTATTGTTCTTGCTACTAGGAAATAAGAAATACCATTAATGGGGAGCAGAAAATCATCTGGCCCTACAGGAAAAAAGAGAAGATGGGGACAAGAGAAGGGAGGGATGACAGAAGAGAGTGCAGATTGGTGATAGGGAAAATTAGAATGCTCAGTATATTGGGGTGGGGGGAGGAGCGAAAACGGGAGAAAATATATAATGCAAAATTTTGTGAAAATGAATGTAAAAAGTTAAGTAAATAAATTTTTATTTATAATTTTAAAAAAAGGAAAGTATGGGAGAGAAAAGTTATTACACTTACTGCCAAACGGAAGGTGTGCAGAGCCATTCGTTGTGCTGACCTCATTGTTGTATGCCTTGGAAACATGGACAGATTACCAGTGCCATGCCAGGAAACTGAATCACTTCCTTTCAACTGTCTTAGGAAAATTCTGAGCATCACCTGGCAGGATAAGCTACCAGACACTGAAATCCTTGCTTGAGTTGAACTGCCAAGCATTCAGACTATGCTTCACAGAGCGCAACTCTTATGGACTGGCCACGTTTTTCAAATGCAACATGTTCGCTTGCCAAAAAGACTCTTTTTGGAGAACTCACATGGGGCAGATGATCACATGGTGGTCAGAAGAGGCTATACACTCTCAAGGGCTGTCTCAGGAACTTTGGATTTTATTGTGGGACATCGGAGACACATGGGCCAGAACCACTCAGTATCGCATGCCTACATCAGAAAAGGAGCTAGGATCTATGACCAAAGCAGAGGAAATGTAGGATGTGCAAATTTGGAGTATCCACTCCAAATATTTATGTAGATTTTCTGTTCCCAAACTGAGGTAGAGTATTTCGAGTTCAAAGTGGTCTGATCAGTCACAGTCATACACATTGAAATTTCCTTTATGAGGATGATGTCATTTTGGTCCTCTTCAAGAACAAAGAACAACAACCAACCAACCAACCATAAAACACAATGAGCATATATATTTTCCATCAAATAGGATTTGCTTGCTTCCTTTTATTCATTCTATAACCATGTATGTAGAGCAACAGATTGGCTACATCAAAGGATATGAATAATTCTGCAACGTCATGATCACAAATTGTCAGAATTGTCATACAAATTTAACACCAATAAGAGTTTATTTAAGGCACCTGTCTTCCATGTTTCCCTTAACATTGACATTTCTCTCTTTTATTATCTTCGCCCAGTTGTTTAGGGCAAGGTGATCCTTCTATTTAATTAAATATTCACTTTTTTTCTTAAAGGATTATGTTCAGTTTTGCTAGTTAGGTCATTCTTGGTTGAAATCCCAGGTTTTTTTGCCTTCTGGTATGTCATATTCCTTCCACTTCTCTTATGTTGTAGCTACTTAATCTTGTGATTCTGACTTGTTAATCCACGGCATTTGAAAGGGTATTTTCTTGCCACTCTAAGTGTATTGTTTTTGACCTATGAGTGTTGGAATATGACTAATATCCCTGGCACTTTTCATTTTAGGATTTCTTTCATGGTGGATTCCTAAAATTCCTATTTTACTGTTTCTTGGATATTGAGCCAGTTTTCAATGATTATTTTTTGAAATATCGTATCAGTGTTCTTTCTTTGACTATGGTCTTCAGGTAATAAAATAATTCTTAAATTATCTTTCCTCTAGTTTCCATTTCAGTTCTTTTATTCAATGATGTATTTCACATTTTTTATCCTGATGTTTTCGTTATTTCGATTTTGTTTTATTTTTTGTTGATAGGTCACAGATTTGTTAGATTTCATTTGCTCCCATTCTAATTTTTAAGGAATTATTTTCTTCACTCAGATTTTGTACCTCTTTTTCCTTTTTGCCAATTCTGTTTTTTCAAGATAATACTTCCTTCAGTATTTTTTGCAATTCATTTTACCAGTTTTAGTCTAATATCTGGCTCTGTTCCAGGTATGTGTGTGGGAGGGTGGGGGTCAGGGTTTAAACCTCTATATGGAGGTTTAAGCTTTTTCACACTGCTGTATTCAGAATTTGTTCTTTCAAGTTTAGAAGCTTTTGATGTTTCCAAGGTGGAGTGATCTGGGAAGAGGTGTGATCACTGCACTCTTAGTCTGACTTGGGGTCCTTCCCTAGTAAAGCCATTGGTCCCTTGGGACTGATATTGTTCCTCAATGCTCCTCCTCCGTTGTGATTTCAAATGGTACTTTTACTCATTGTTCCTGCCACTGTGGGGTCAGAAGTTATAGCATCCCTCAGGATTTCAATTTCTTCTTACACAAAAGTGCTTCTTCCTGCCCTTGACCTGTGACCCAGATGTGGGTACAAGCAGTGGAGTTGCCAAACAACATCTGGTCCCGTATACTGTGCTATCACAGGGCTCCTCTGAAGTCTCTTTCTGACCAGTGGCTACGTCCCCTTACTATCTCTGGCTTCGGAGCTCTCAAATTTACTACTGTTTCTGTCATCACCACTTAGCCCAACCATTGCTGTTATATTCATCTGGATTCCTGACCAGTCTCCTCCTCTATGTCACAAATCTCAGTTTCTGATCTCTAATTTTGTCTTAGGCCAGAAGGATGCCTCACTCTTATCATTTATTGACTTTGCTATACCATAATTTGATTTGAAACATTATTTGAAATTTATCTGAAGGAGAATTTTGGGAGATCTCAGCTGAGTTCTTTATTTACACTGACACCTTGACTCCACCTTCTGTTAGACAGACACACACATATGTCCATGTGTGTGTGTGTGTGTGTTTATACTCAATGTTTTTCTACTATAATAGAGGTAGCAAACGAACTCCTTTTATAATTGACTTTATCTATTGTTATGTAAGTTTACCCTGCTATTCTCCCTACCGAAAATATATTGATAACATCTCTAATCTTGGTCCCAAATTTGTTTGTTTCTTTGTTGTGTTTTGTTTTTTTCTTAATTGTCTCCCCACCCACAAAGAAAGAAAACACACATATAAAGATGAGGAATGCAAGATGAAGTTCACGGAATTTAAGGATGCTGAAAGAATCCTTCATGGCAGAAATTAAAGTCTGAAACCGATTTTACTTCTTCCATTGATGTGATTTTCAAGTGGGATGTTCTCCCAAATGAATGTGTTCAAAATGTCACCCATTTTATTATCATTTCTCAGTGAAAACCACAGAGAATGAATAAGGTTTTTCTTGATCAGGAAAGCAGACACATTGTCTTTAGAGATTAATAAAACACCACCTGTTTGGAGCTCTGTGCAGGAGTAACCAACCTCTTGCTGAGTTTGGAACAAGAATTTCATCAGCTAAAGCTCAGCATGACATTTAGATTCCCAACCATAAAAAGTATATGTTACAGAGCACCTGGAATGGAATTTTGTCTAACAGATAGCTACTTTTGTTTGGGAATTTTTGTTAACAAACTGTCATGCAAGTGTGTAATGGATAGGGCCACTGCAGATCTCTCTTCTGTTTAGATCATGACACTTGCTGTTTCGAATATAACAATAACATCTGCCCCTTTCTTCCCTCTCCATAAATGTAACCAATCTCCAACAAAGTAGATGTGGGTACCAAAAAGCAACCTGCTAAATCCTCAGCTATATCCAGAAGGTTAGATTTATCTTCAGAATAAGAAAAATTGTAGTTTTCAACTTATTTTTATTAATTGCAAAAATATAAAATTTCGGAGGCATCTTTCCTCTATAGGAAGAAGAAAACGCCTCAGTGTATGTGTTTGTGGGTTTTTTGTTGATCTGAAAATCTCAGGATATCAGAGGTGGAAGAGAATCTAGTGGGTAATGAACCTGATTCTATTCTGCAATGTTATTACCAAATCATCTGACACCTTTGACTTGGAAATCCTCTAATGATAGGGTGCCCAGTACCTAAAAAGAGTTGTACTATTCAACAAGCATCTGTGCGACTCCTTACACGCTCCATTCTTGCTTCTTGGTTTATCCTCGAGGCCAAATAAAATATCATTTATTTTTCTACCGTGTGAAAGCCCTTTAAATAGTTTAAGGCAGGTACCATGTCTCCTATAAGTCTTTTCTTCTCTAGGTAAATATCCCATCTTCTTTCTGTCAATATTCAAGAAAATCTTAAGGAAAATGTTGTGTCTTTCTTGGTCTTATTTCCAACTATAAAATTTTATTGTTGGACTAGAAAATCTCCTGGTTCTCTTTTGCATTGGGTCTTTGACTATATGAATAATTATAGTAATAACAATATCATAGCTTTACATCATTATAATTTCATTTATTCATTTAAGATTTTGTTTAAAATTGTTATTTAGAAGTCCATAGGACATTACATATAAAATAGTAATAACAAGATGGTAACTCGTCTACCTGAACTTATCAGCAAAGTTGAGAACAAGATGATGAAGATAATACTTATGATGACAATCATACTGCAGCTGTTGCTGCTTCTGATAATAATAATAATGGGCAACAACATTAGATGATACAAACAGTTGTTGATTTTCAAAGGGCTTTTCATATGATACTTTTCATCACCTTGTGATGTAAAGATCTTTATTCTCATTTTACTGGTAAGGAAAATTTGATTAGAAAAATGAATTATTTTGAGTTGTGTAGCTAAGAAGAGTCTAGGTTGAATGGGAACCTGAGTCTTTCTAGACAGAAATCCATCACTTTACCCACTATGAAATGTTTCTTCCATGAAAATCATTGTAAAACAAGCATGAGATAGACTATTTTAAATCAGAGATGGTGTTTTGTTTCCTCTTCTCCACCCTCTCCATCTTAGCATCACCCCAGGAGAGAGACTTACTTGTCACACTTGAAGTTTTTTGATTGTAATCTGTTTACAGTCAATTTCCTCAAAATGTTCTACTTTAGCACCTGTAATTACACCTATTGATGGGGAAATAACAGTATACTAGTGACGTGCTCCAAACTCTATTTATAAAAATGCACCAAAGGAATAAGGTAACTAGAATGGGTATTCCTGTCTTCAACTTTAGCATGTTCAGTAAGTCTCATTTTATAATCTAAGCTTTCATGTTTTTCTAGTGCTTAAACTTAATAAAAACTCATTTAGAAGTGACAGCTTGGAAATCTGAGTTCCCTTTTAATTTTCTCTAGAGATTTTGTTATTTTTTTTAATTAAAAGTTTTTCTGTTATCAATTATGTTTGTATTATTCTCATTTCTGGGTATGCAAATTCTCCTTGATCATTAATATAAGGTTTTTTTTTAAAATTTATTTATTTATTTAAATTTTTTACATTCATTTTCACAAAATTTTGGGTTCCAAATTTTCTCCCCTTTTATCCCCTCCCCCCACCCCAAGCAATCTAATTTTCCCTATCTCCAATCTGCCCTCTCTTCTGTCATCTCTCCCTTCTCTTGTCTCCATCTTCTCTTATTCTCCTGTAGGGCCAGATGACTTTCTATTCCTCCTTAACTGTATGTCTTCTTTCCTAGTTGCAACAACAATACTAAATATTTGTTCCTAAAACTTTGAGTTCCAAATTCTCCTCATCCCTCCCTCCCCACCCATTCCCTTTGGGACAGCAGGCAATAGAATATAGGCCATATCTGTGTAGTTTTGCCAATGACCTCCCTGATAGTCGTGTTGTGTAAGACTAACTGGATTACCATCCCTCCTAACCTGCCCCTCATTGTTTCTCTTCTGTCTTTTGATCCTGTCCCTCCCCAAGTGTTGACTTCAAATTGCTCCCTCCTCCCTTTGCCCTCCCTTCCATCATCCCCCCCCCTTGCAATATCTCTTTCTCCCCCACTTTCTTATACTGTAAGATAGGTTTTCATACCAAAATGAGTGTGCATTTCACTCCTTCGTTTAGTCAAATGTGATGAGGGTAAACTTCTTGTTTTTGTTTGTTTGTTTTTTTTTTGTTTTGTTTTTTTTTCTCAGCTCTCCTCTTTTTCCCTCCACTAAGAAAAACTACCTGCCTCTTAAAAGACATATAGTTACCCCCTTCCTTTTCCCTCCCCCTACATTTCTCTCTCACCATTTACCCTAGTTTCTTTTAAGGTATGGTCCCATCCTATTCAGTTCAATCTGTGCTCTCTATCTCTGTATGTGTGTGCATGTGTGTATGTGTGTGCATGCGTGTACATGTGTATGTGTGGTCCCACCAACTACCCAGATACTGAAACGT
Source organism: Bettongia penicillata ogilbyi (assembly GCA_023548195.1). Classification (NCBI taxonomy): domain Eukaryota; kingdom Metazoa; phylum Chordata; class Mammalia; order Diprotodontia; family Potoroidae; genus Bettongia; species Bettongia penicillata. Next base: position 1,039,080 of record JAJHZJ010000387.1, read on the forward strand.
TTTAAGAGTTACAAATATTGTCTTTCCATGTAGGAATGTAAACAGTTCACTCATGGTAAGTCCCTTAAGAATTCTCTTTGCTGTTTACTTTTTCATGCTTCTTCTCATCCTTGTGTTTGAAAGTCAAATTTTCTTTTCAGCTCTGGTTTTTTCATCAAGAATGATTGAAAGTCCTCTGTTTCATTGAAAGACCATATTTTCCCTTGAAGTATTATACTCAGTTTAGCTGGGTAGGTGATTCTTGGTTTGAGTCCTAGTTCCTTTGCCTTCTGGGATATCCTATTCCACGCCCTTCGATCCCTTAATGTAGAAGCTGCTAGATCTTGGGTTATCCTGATTGTATTTCCACAGTACTGGAATTGTTTCTTTCTAGCTGCTTGTAAGATTTTTTCCTTGAGCTGGGAGTTCTGGAATTTGGCCACAATGTTCCTAGGAGTTTCTCTTTTTGGATCTCTTTCAGGTGGTGATCGATGGATTCTTTCAATACTTATTTTGCCCTCTGGTTCTAGAATGTCAGGGCAGTTTTCCTTGATAATTTCATGGAAGATGATGTCTAGGCTCTTTTTTTGATCATGAGTTTCAGGTATTCCCATAATTTTTAAATTGTCTCTCCTTGATCTATTTTCCAGGTCAGTTGTTTTTCCCATGAGATATTTCACATTCTCTTCCATTTTTTCGTTCTTTTGGTTTTGTTTGGTGATTTCTTGGTTTCTCATAAAGTCATTAGACTCCATCTGTTCCATTCTAATTTTGAGAGAGCTATTAAATTCAGTGAGCTTTTGAGCCTCTTTTTCCATTTGGCTCATTCTGCTTTTGAAAGCATTCTTCTCCTCATTGGCTTTTTGAACCTCCTTTGCCAATTGGGTGAGCCTATTTTTCAAGGTGTTAATTTCCTCAGCATTTTTTTGGGTCTCCTTTACCAAGGTATTGACCTGTTTTTCATACTTTTGTTGCATCTGTGACATTTCTCTTCCCAGTTTTTCCTCCACCTGTCTAACTTGCTTTTCAAAATCCTTTTTGAGCTCTTCCAGGGCCTGAGCCCACCCACCACCCCCGTGGGGTGTCTGGGGTACTGAGGCCCCGCCCTCCACGTCTTTCCCTGACGGCAAGGATACGTCCTCATCATCAGATCCAAAGGTCGGGATCATTTGCATTTGTTGGAAAAAACTCTCTATAGTCTTATTTTTCTTCCCTTTTCTAGGCATTTTCCCAGCCAGTTACTTAACTTCTGAGATTCCTTTCTACCCCCTCCTGGATCCGCCCAGCTAGTGCTTGGCCTCTGAGATTTAAATGGGCTTTCCTCCTTCCGGCTGTCAATCAGTGAGCTTTAGTTCAGGTGCTGGGGTGGGGCCAGGGCTGCCTCCGAGACTCTGATCCCTCAGGGGGGCCTTATTCAGAGACTCTCAGGAATGGAGCGGGTGGGGGCGGTGTGGGGGGCCCGCCTCCCAATCTCAGCTCCCCTGGGGGTCCCGAGCAGAAGCCTTCAGCAACAGAGCGGGGTGGGGGCAGGGCCTTCTCCCAGGCTCAGCTCCGTCAGGTTTTATGCGGGAATCTTCCGTAATGAAGATCCTGCCTGCTGTTGGGGGATTCCTGAGTCCCAGTCCGCTGCCGCCTAAGCCGCCGCCCACACCTCCGCCTCCGCTTCCTGCTCCCGTCCCCGCCGCTGCCGCTTCCTCCCAAGGGGGCCCGAGGCACGGAGTCGCCCTGCTTCCCCTCTCCTTCAGCCCGGCCTCTCTCACTGACCTGCTTCTGTGGGCGGAGGGACTTTTCCGGCTGCTTCAGCTTCCGTCTCTGAAGCCTGCTCAGATCCGCTTCTCTGAGGCCTCGGCCAGGGCAGCGCTGGGGGTCGGGTTTACTCTCCGGGGCGCGCCGGACCCTGGGGACGGGTCCTCAGGGCTCCCTGGAACGGAAATCTCCTCCACTCTGCCTCTGCACACCTTGCACTCACCCGGAATCTATGGGGGACTCTTTCTACGCCAATTCCATGGGCTTTGGTTTCGGAGCTCGTAAACGTGCGTCCTTCTACTCCGCCATCTTGGCTCCGCCCCCAATATAAGGTTTTTAACTGTATTAAGTCAAAATTTCAACACCATGAGCTATAGTTTCTTCATTTATAAAAGGAGAAATTTTGATTCAATGCCCTTTGAGGCAAATTCTAGTACTGTGTAACAGACCTTTCTTGACCCACTAAAGTAATTCAACAATTGCTTCTTCTTATATGGGGGAAGGGTAATTACGACTTTTCAAAAAAAAAAAAATGCTGTCAGGTCGCAAGCTCTGGCAGGATCTGGTGTATGTTATGTTTATTATTTCAGAAAAAATTCTTTACTATGTTGGATAGAAAGAAGTAATGATAAAATAAAGAGATCTCATTTTAGAGGCCAGTAATTGAACTCAAATCCCCAAATCTTCCACTTACATTCTTTGTGACGCTTGACAAAATATTTAACTTCTCTGTGGATCAATTTCCTTGCATATAAGGTGAATTAATTGTGTAACATAAAGTGTAATAGTAATAATAGTCATTTTCCATTGAGTGTCCTAATAGCGACAAAGCATTTTACATCAACTAATACCTTTTATCCTCTTAGAAAACATATGGTGATGAGTATTTTCATTAACTTGATTTTAGGAATGAGAAAACTGAGGTTTAAAATAGTTTTTCTTCCTCCAAGTCATATATCCCTCGTTCCTTGAATAAATCTTTGCAGAAATCATTCCATTTATTTATTTATCTACCTATTTATTTATTTATTTATTTTTACTTAAATGTGTGTGTGTATGTGTGTGTATTATTTATTTATTTATTTATGTAGTGTTTCAACGTTCATTTCCACAAAATTTTGGGTTCCAAATTTTGGACCCATTTCTCCTTTCCCGCACCTCCCAAACACCAAGCATTCTAATTGCCCTTGTCACCAATCTGCCCTGTCTTCTAAAATCCCTCCCTTCCCTTATGCCCATCTTCTCTTTTGTCTTGTAGGGTCAGATAACTTTCGATACCCCATTATCTGTGTTTCTATTTCCTAGTTGTAAGAATAATACGCAACAGTCATTCCTAAAACTCTTGAGTTCCAACTTCTTCCCATCCCTCCCTCATCACCCATTCCCTTTGGGAAGGAAAGCAATTCAATACTGGCGATAACTGTGTAGTTTTGCAAATGACTTCCATAATAGTCGTGTTCTGTATAACTAACTATAGTTCCCTCCATTCTATCCCGCTCCCAATTCCTTCTATTCTCTCTTTTGATCTTGTCCCTCCCCAAGATTGCTGACTTCAAATTGCTCCCTCCTCCCACAGCTCTCACTTCTACCATCCCCCTAACACTGCTGATCCCCTTCTCCCCCACTTTCTTGTATTATAAGATAGGTTTATATACTAAAATGAGTGTGCATTTTATTCATTCCTTTAGTCGAATATGATGAGAGTAAGCTTCATGTTTTTCTCTCAGCTCCCCTGTTTTTACCTCCACTAAAACGTCTCCTGCTGGCCTCTTCTATGAGAAATTTGCCCCATTCCATTTCCCACTCTCTCCTCCCAATACTTTTCTCTTTCCCCGATTCATTTTTTTTTTACTTTTTGTATTTTAACTGATAAAATGACAATTGATAATTTGATTGATTTAATTTATAAGGTTAGGGATTCCATGATAACTGTGTTCATAAATTTGAAAATCAGTTTACATAAAATTCTTTTACTTTGCACCAGAGGGCAGAGATCTCACCAATTTGGTACCAGTTTCTTTTGAATTTCATTAAATTACCATCTAATGATAGTATCTATGATCTTCCTTTTTTAAAATCATGCATATTCCTACCTCTCTAACATCCCTCGTTTCTTCCTTCTAGTAACATCGAATTTGTAATGTGACCAAAACTGAGCTAAACTTTTTTTTTAATATAAATTTATTTATTTAACTTGTTACATTCATTTTCACAAAATTTGGGTTCCCAATTTTCTCCCCTTTTAGCACCTCCCCCCACTCCAATACACCGAGCATTCTAATTTTCCCTATCACCAATTTGCCCTCTCTTTTGTCATCCCTCCCTTCTCTTGTCCCCATCTTCTCTTTTTTCCTGTAGGGCCAGATGACTTTCTATGCCCCATTAACTGTATTTCTTATTTCCTAGTAGCAACAACAGTACTCAACAGGTATTCCTAAAACTTTGAGTTCCAAATTCTCCCCATCCCTCCCTCCCCATCCATTCCCTTTGGGAAGGCAGGTAATTCAATATAGCACCTATCTGTGTAGTTTTGCAAATGACTTCGATAATAGTTGTGTTGTGTAAGACTAACTGTATTTCCCTCCATCTTATCCTGCACCCCATTGTTTCTATTCTGTCTTTTGATCCTGTCCCTCCTCGAGTGTTGACTTCAAATTGCTCCCTCCTCCCACTGCCCTCCCTTCCATCATCCCCCCCACCTTGCTTACCTCCTTCTGCCCCACTTTCCTGTATTGTAAGATATGTTTTCATACCAAAATGAATGTGCATTTTATTCCTTCTTTAGTCGAATGTGATGAGGGTAAACTTCATGTCTTCTTTTCAGCCCTCCTCTTTTTCCCTCCACTAAAAAGTCTCCTGCTTGCCTCTTGAATGAGATATAATTTGCCCCATTCCATTTCACCCTCTTTCTCCCACTACATTTCACTCTCACCATTTACCTTAATTTCTTTTAAGATATGGTCCCATCCTATTCATTTCACTCTGTGTTCTCTGTCTCTGTATGTGCATGCATATGTGTATGTATGTGTGCGTGGTGTGTGTACGTGTGTGTGTATGTGTGTGTGTGTGTGGTCCCACCAACTACCCAGATATTGAAAAGTTTTAAGAGTTACAAATATTGTCTTTCCATGTAGGAATGTAAGTAGTTCACTTTTGGTACGTCCCTTATGACTTCTCTTTGCTGTTCACTTTTTCATGCCTCTTCTCATTCTTTTGTTTGAAAGTCAAATTTTCTTTTCACCTCTGGTTTTTTCATCAAGAATGATTGAAAGTCCTCTGTTTCATTGAAAGACCATATTTTCCCCTGAAGTATTATATTCAGTTTTGCTAGGTAGGTGATTCTTGGTTTGAGTCCTAGTTCCTTTGACTTATAGAATATCCTATTCCACGCCCTTCGATCCCTTAATTTAGAAGCTGCTAGATCTTGAATTATCCTGATTTTATTTCCACAATACTGGAATAGTTTCTTTCTAGCTGCTTGCAATATTTTCTCCTTAGCCTGGGAACTCTGGAATTTGGCCACAATGTTCTTAGGAGTTTCTCTTTTTGGATCTCTTTCAGGCGGTGATTGATGTATTCTTTCAATACTTATTTTGCCCTCTGGTTCTAGAATCTCAGGGTAGTTTTCCTTGATAATTGCTTGGAAGATAATGTCTAGGCTCTTTTTTGGATCATGAGTTTCAGGTAGTCCCATAATTTTTAAATTGTCTCTCCTGGGTCTATATTCCAGGTCAGTTGTTTTTCCCATGAGATATTTCACATTCTCTTCCATTTTTTCATTCTTTTGGTTTTGTTTGGTGATTTCTTGGATACTCAGAAAGTCATTAGACTCCATCTGTTCCATTCTAATTTTGAGAGGACTCTTTTCTTCAGTGAGCTTTTGAACCTCTTTTTCCATTTGGCTCATTCTGCTTTTGAAAGCATTCTTCTCCTCCTTGGCTTTTTGAACCTCTTTTGCCAATTGAGTGAGCCTATTTTTCAAGGTGTTATTTTCTTCAGCATTTTTTTGGGTCTGCTTTACCAAGGTATTGACCCATTTTTCCTGCTTTTCTTGCATCTCTCCCATTTCTCTTCCAAGTTTTTCCTTCACCTGTCTAACTTGATTTTCCAAATCCTTTTTGAGCTCTTCCGTGGCCTCAGTCCACCAGACATACATCTGGTATGTCTGGGATACAGAGGCCCCGACTTCCAAGTCTTTCCCTAATGGTAAGAATTGTTCCTCATCATCAGAATTGAAAGGCAGGAACATCTGTACCTCATCAAAGTAGCTTTCTATAGTCTTATTTTTCTTCCCTTTTCTCGGCATTTTCCCAGCCAGTTACTTGACTTCTGAGATTCCTCTCCACCCCCCCTAGATCCACCCATCTAGTGCTTGAGGTCTGAGATTCAAATGGGCTTTTCACAACAGGCATGACTGCCATTCAATGTGAGCTTAAGGTCTGGTGCTCGGGTGGGTGCAGGGCCACCTCCCAGGCTCAGTTTCCTCAGGAAGTTTATGAAGATACCTTCGTTAATAGCCCTGAACTTCTGCCTGCTGCTGCCTGCGGTCCCGGGCTGCCGCCACTGCCTCTGCTGCTGCCTCTGCCGCTGCCTCTGCCACTGCCTCCCCATGGGGCCCGAGCCACGGGACACCTCGCTCCCCTTTTGGCCAGCCCAGACTTCTCTCTCACTGACCTGTACCGCCTGTAGGTGGAGGGACCTTCTCGCCCACTGGAGACTCCGTCCTTGAAGCCTGCTCAGATCTGCTCCTCTGGGGCCACGTGGCCAGGAGAGCATAGAGGTGGGCCCCACTATCCAGAGCACGACAGCACCCTGGTGATGGTTCTCCAGGGTTCTCTGGAATGGAAATCTGTTCCGCTGTGTTTCTGCGGGCCTTGCAGTGCTCTAGAATTTGTGGGGAGTTCTTTTTGCAGGAAATATATGGGCTGTGCTTTCAGAGGTAGCATATGTGAGTTTTTCTACTCTGCCATCTTGGCTCTTTCCCCCACCCCCGCTTCATTTTTTAAAAAATATGATCCCATCCAATTCAATTCACTCTGTATTCTCTATCCCTGTGTGTCTGTGCATGTGTGTATGTGTGTGTGTATGTGTGTGTGTGTGTGTGTGTGTGTGTGTGTGTGTGTAATCCCACCAACTATCCAGGTGCTAAAATGTTTCAAGAGTTACAAATATTATCTTTCCATGTAGGAATGTAAACAGTTCAACTTCAGTAAGTCCCTCATGAATTCTCTTTGCTGTTTACTTTTCATGCTTCCCTTCATTCTTGTGTTTGAAAGTCAAATTTCCTTTTCAGCTCTGGTCTTTCCATCAAGAATGTCTGAAAGTCCTCTATTTCATTGAAAGAAATACAACAGGTCGCCAGGAAGAAACAATTCAAATTTCAAGGATCTTCAGTCAGGATCACAGAGGATCTTGCAACTTCTACATTGAAAGATAAAAGGAATTGGAAACCAATATTCTATAAGGCAAAGGAGTTGGGAGTTCAACCAAGGATCAACTACCCTGCAATGTTCAGCATAGTATTTCAAGCAAGGTGATGCTTCCTGACCAAAACGCCAGAAGTGAATAGACAATTTGATGTTCAAATGGAGGTCTCAAGAGAATCATAGAAAGGAAAAAAGGCGGGGGAAAAATACTTTCTACTCAATTTGGGCAACCTGTTTACCTCCTTATAAGGGAAGATGATACCTGTCAGTCTTGAGAATTGTACATCTATTATGAAACAAATAAGGGATATACATAGAGGAAAGGGGTATAAAACATATGATATCATGCTTAAAATATGATTTAAGTATGAGAAGGGATTGAAACAAGAGCTGTGAAAAGGAGGAAGTAGAAAATAGCAAATTACATCACAGGAAGAAGTGCAAAATTATAGGAAAGGGAAAGAGGAGAGGGTGATGAGCATTTTTTGAGAGGTACTCTCACCTGATTTGTTCCAAGAAAGGAACAATAAACTTAAGTAATAATGCTAAGTAGCTCTCTAGGCAGCAGGAGGGGAAGGGGGAAGAAAGGGGAGGGAAGTTAAAGGGAGGGAAGAAGCATTAAGGTTAAAAAGGAATAAAAGGGAGGGAGGATAAAAGAAGGAAAGAAAGGCTGCAGGAGGAGGTGGTGAAAAGTGAATACTATTGAGGAGGGTAATGGAGACTGGAGAGCTAAAAGCACAAATGGTGGGAAAGAGAATAGAGGGAAATACACAGACTGTCATCATAACTGTGAATGTGAATGGAATGAACTCTCCCATAAAACTGAGACAGATAGCAGAATGGATAAAAAGCCATAATCCAACAGTATGTTGTTTACAAGAAACACATGTGAAATAGGGGGATACACCCAGGATAAAGGTCAAAGGTTAGAATAGGATATATTGTTCTTCAGCTGATGTAAGAAAAGCAGGATTATCAATCCTAATCTCAGACAAAGCAAAAGCAGAAATAGATCTAATCAAAATATATAAGAGTGGAAATTATATCCTGCTAAAAGGCACCATAGACAATGAAGCAATATCTTTACTAAACATGTATACTCCAAGTGGTGTAGCATCCAAATACTAAGAGGAGAGGTTTGGGGAGTTGAAGGAAGAAAGTGACAGAAAAATTATACTAGTGGGGGACCTCAACCTCTCCTTTCTGAACTCGATTAATCTAACCTCAGAATAAACAAGAAAGAGGTTAAGGAGGTAAATAAGCTCTGTATAGAGCAGACATGACAGATTTCTGGAGAAAATTGAATGAGAATAGAAAGTATTATACCTTTTTCTGAGATTTACATGGCACATTTACAAAAATTGTCCATGTACTAGGACATAAAAATCTTACAATCCAGTGCAGAAAGGCAGAGATAATCAATGTATCCTCCTCAAATCATAATGCAATAAAATTTATATGTAATAAAAGTTCATGGAAAAATAAACCAAAAATCAATTGGAAAGTAAATAATCTAATACTACATAAAGAGAGTGTTAAAGAAGAAATCATAGAAACAATCAACAACTTCATTCAAGAGAATGACAATAATTAGACAATCTCCCAAATCTTGTGGGATACTGCAAAAGCAGTTCTTACTGAAAGTTTTATATCTTTGAATGCCTACACAAAAAAGTAGAGACAGAGGAGATCAATGACTTGGGCATGCAGGTCACAAAGCTAGAAAAATAACAAATTGAAAATCCCCAAGTAAATACCAAATTAAAAATACTGAAAAGCAAAGGAGAGATTAAGAAAATTGAAATTAAGAAAACTATTGAATTAATAAATAAAACCAATAGTTGGTTTTATTGAAAAACTAATAGAATTGATAAAACTTTGGTCAATTTCGTTAAAAAAAGAAAGAAAAAAATCAAGTTACTAATATTAAAACTGAAAAGGGTGAACTCACCTCCAAGGAGGAGGAAATCAAAACCGTAATTAGAAACTACCTTACCCAACGTTATGCCCACAAATTGGATGGTCAAACGAGATGGATGAGTATTTAAAAAAAAATAAAAGTTGCCCAGATTAACAAAAGAGGAAGTTGAACACTTAAATAATCCTATCTCAGAAAAAGAAATTGAACAGGCCATCTATAACCTCCCTAGGAAAAAAAAATCTCCAAGGCCAGATGGATTTAAAAGTGAATTTTATCAAAAATTGAAAGAAGAGTTAATTCCAATACTATGTAGAATATTTTTGAAAATTGGGGAAGAAGGAGTCCTCCCAAATTCTCTCTATGATACAAATATGGTTTTGATACCTAAACCAAAATAAAGAAAGAAAACCATAGACCAATTTCTCTAATGAATATAGATGCAAAAAATTTTAATTAAGATTTTAGCAAAACAAATACAGAATCTCATCATGAGAATATTACATTATGATCAGGTAGGGTTCATACCAGGAATGTAGGAGGCATTCAATATTAGGAAAATTATTAGCGCTATCGATCATATCAACAAGAAAACTAACAAAAACTACATGATCATCTCAATAGATGCAGAAAAAGCTTTCCACAAAATACAACACCCATTCCTATTAAAAACACTGGAGAACATAAGAATAAAGGGAACTTTCCGTAAAATAATGAGGAGTACCTAACTAAATCCTCCAGCAAGCATTATATTCAATGGGGATAAGCTAGATGCATTTCCAATAACATCAGTTGTGAAACAAGGATGTCCATTATCACCAGTATTATTCAATATAGTACTAGAAATGTTAGCTGTGGCAATTAGAGAAGATAAAGAAATTGAAGGAAGAAGAATAGGGAAAGAAAAAACTAAGTTATCACTCTTTACAGATGATATGATGATATATTTAGAGAATCCCAGAGACTCAAGTAAAAAACTACTGGAAATAATAAAAAACTCTGACAAAAGTTGTAGGTTGCAAAATAAACCCTCACCAATCTTCTGCATTCCTATATATTAGCAACAAAGTCTAAAAGCAAGAGATAAAAAGAGAAATCTCATTTAAAGTTAAAGTAGACAGTGTAAAATACTTGGGAGTTTACCTGCAAAAACAAACCCAGGGAGTACATGAACAGAATTACAAGACACTTTTTGCACAAAAAAGTCAAAAACATCCATTTCTCATGGGTAGGCCGAGCTAATACAATTAAAATGACAACTCTACCTAAATTAATTTACTTACTTTGTGCCACACCAATTAAACTATCAAATAATTATTTTCCAGAGCTGTATAAAGTAACATTAAAATTCATCTGGAAAAATAAAAGGTTCAGAATATCAAAGGGACTAATGAAAAAAATGCTAGAGAAGATGGTCTAGCTCTAGCAGACCTCAAATTGTACTATAAAGCAGCAATTATTAAAACCACTTGGTATTGGCTAAGAAACAGAAGGGCAGACAAGTTGAATATACATAGCACTCAAGACACAATAGGCAAGGAATATAGCAACCTCCTGTTTGAGAAATCCAAAGATCCAAGGTTCTGGGATAAGAACTCTGTGTTTGACAAAAATTCCTGGAAAACTGGGTAACAATGTGGCAGAAACTAGGCAAAGACAAATGCCTGAAACCATATCCAAGAATAAAGTCCAAATGGGTACATGATCTAGGTATAAAGATTGATACCATGGACAAACTGGAGAAGCAAGGAATAGTGTATTTATCAGATTTGTGGAGAAGGGAAGAAATTTTGATTAAAGAAGAGATGGAAAGTTTTATGAAATGCAAGATGGATAATTTTGATTACATTAAACTGAAAAGGTTTTGCAAAACCCAACCCAATTGTAGTAAATTGGGAAAGAATTTTTACAGCTAATCTTGGGGATAAAGGCCTCATTTCTAGAATATATAGAGAACTGTGTCAAATGTACAACCATACAAGTCTTTCCCCACTTGACAAATGTTTAAAGGGTATGAACAGGCAATTTTCAGAGGAAGAAATTAAAGATATCTGTAATCATATGAAAAAATGCTCTAAATCACTTTTGATTAGACAGATGCAAATCGGGAACAACTCTGAGGCACCATGTCACACCTATAAGACTGGCAAACATGACAAAACAAGAAAATGATAAATGTTGGAGAGGATGTGGAAGAGCTTGTACACTAATTCATTTTTGGTGGACCTGTGAGCTGATCCAACCATTCTGGAAAACAATAAAAGGGCTACAAAAATATGCATACCATTTGACCCAGAAATATTGCTACTAGGACTGTATCCCTAAGAGATCATAAAAATGGGAAAGGGTCCCACATGCACAAAATATTTATAGCTGCAATCTTTGTAGTTGCCAAAACCTGGAAATCAAGGGAACGGCCATCAATTGGGGTATTGGTATATAAATGTAATGGAGTACTATTGCACCATAAGAAATGATGAACATGAAGACTTCGAGAGGCCTGGAAGGACTTATATGATCTGATGCTGAGTGAAGCTGCAGAACCAGGAGAACTTGGTGCACAGCAACAACCACAGCATAGAAGAATTTTTCCGGTAGACTTTGAACTTCGTAATAATGCAAGAACTTAAAAAAAAATTCCCAATGGTTTTCTAAGGCAAAATGTCTTCCACTTGCAGAGGAAGAACTATGGAATTCATTCGCAGAATGTAGCAGACTATGTTTGTTTGTTTGTGTGTGTGTGTGCTTGTGTGTTATGTTTTGATTTGTTATATGATTTCTTCCATTTATCTTAGTTCATCTACGTAGCATGACTATAGTGAAAATGTATTCAATAGGAAAGTATATGTGGATCCTATATAGCATTTTACGCTGTCTTGGGGAGGGAGGAGAGTGGTGGGGGGTAGGTATTCGGGGATTAAAATCTAAGTTTTATGGTAGTGATTGTAGAACATTAAAAAAAAACTAAAATTCAATGTTAAAAAAAAGAGTATTGTACCCAAATTCCAGAGCTCCCAGGTGAAGGAGGAAATGTTGCAATCAACTAGAAAGAAACAATTTGAGTATTGGGGAAATACAAGGAGGATAACACAGGATCTGGCAGCTTCTACGTTAAGGGATTGAAGGACTTGGAATATGCTATTCCAGAAGTCAAAGGAAGTAAGATTTAAACCAAGAATCACCTTCCCAGCAAAACTGAGTATTATACTTCAGGGGAAAATTGTCATTCAATGATATAGAGAACTTTCAAGCATTCTTAATGAAAAGACAAGACCTGAAAAGAAAATTTCATTTTCAAACACAAGAATCAATAGAAGCATGAAAAGTTAAACAGGAAAGAGAAATGATAAAGGACTTTCTAAAGTTGAACTGTTTACATTCCTATATGGGAAGATAATATTTGTAACTCTTGAAACATTTTTCAGTATTGGGGTAGTTGGAGGGACTATATGCATACACGTGTAGTGCAAAGTGAGTAGAAAAAGAAGGAATGACATCTAAAAATAAAATTAAGGAATGAGATAGGAATCTATTGGGAGGAGAAAGGCAGAAATGAAATGGGGCAAATTATGAGTGATTCTTTTCACTCATAAAAGAAGCAAGAAAAACCTTCCTCGATGGAGGTGAAGAGGGAGGTGGTGAAAGGGAAAAAGTGAATCTTAAGCTCTTCACATTTGGCTAAAGGAGGGAATAACATGCTCACTCAGTCTGGTATGAAAATCTATATTACACTACAAGAAACTAGGGTAGAAGGGGACAAGTACAGTAAAGGAGATGATAGAAGGGAGAGCAAATGGAAAAAGGGAATGATTAGAAGTAAACACTTATGGAGAGGGACAAGGCCAAAAGAGAGAATAGAATAAATGGGGAGTAGAATATAGTGGAGGGAAATATAGTTAGTCTTACACAACATGACTGTTATGGAAGGCTTTTGAAAAGCTACACTTATATAGCTTATATTGAATTGCTTGACTTCTCAATGGGGGTGGGTGGGAAAGGAGGAAGGGAGAGAAGTTGGAATTCAAAGTATTAGGAACAAATGTTGAGAAACATTTTTGCATAAAATTGAGAAAGGAGAAATACGGGTAATGAGGTATAGAAATCTATTTTTGTCATACAAGAAAAGATAAATCTATTTTGTCTTACAAGAAAAGAGAGAGGATGGTAATAAAGGAAGTGAAGGGTGTGATAGAAGGGAGAGTATACTGATGAAAGGGACAATCAGAATGTAAGATGTTATGAGGTCGGGAGGGGAGAGATGGGGAGAAAATTTGAAACTCAAAAATCTGTGGAAATGAGGATAGAAAACTAAAAATAAATAAATAAACATTTAAAAGTATAGAAAAAATACATAATTCATTTTGATATTACCTTAGTTCATGGTGTTGTTCATTGTTCGTCTATGCCTGGTTTCTTCCAAACTACTTTCCAGGTTTCAGCAGTATTTTTTTTTTCTTTGTGCAGTATTACATTCATTGGTATGGTACTTAACAAACAAATTAACTTAGGCATATTTGTCATTTTTATTATACTGGGTTGGCCTACCCATGAACAACTAATACTATCCTAATTTTTTTTTAATTGTTTATTGCTTTATTGTCTAGATTTAAGAAAGTGATGTAGTATGTAGCCTATCAATTTGCATGCCATCTTGAGGAGGAAGAATGGGGAAAATTTTAGAACTCAAAACCTTATAAAAGTGAATGTTGAAAACAAAAAAAAAAAATAAAGAATAAAGGGTTTTTTTACATTTTTAAAATTTTTTGTAATCTTCTAATTAAATTTATTTATTTAATTTTTAACATTTATTTTCACAAAATTTTGGGTTCCAAACTTTTGCCCCATTTCTCCCCTCCCCCACCTCAAAATGCCGAGTATTCTAATTGACCCTATCACCAATCTGCCCTCTCTTCTAACATCCCTCCCTTTCCTTGTTCCCATCTTCTCTTTTGTCCTGTAGGGCCAGATAACTTTCTATACCCCATTACCTGTATTTCTTATTTCCTAGTAATAAGAACAATATTCAACAGTTGTTCCTAAAACTTTGATTTCGAACTTCTCTTCATCCATCCCTACCTCCCCACCCATTCCCTTTGGGAAGCAAGAAATCCAATATAGGCCATATCTGTGTAGTTTTGCAAACGACTTCCACAACAGTCGTGTTGTGTAAGACAAAGTATATTTCCCTCCATCCTATCCTGCCCCCTATTGCTTCTGTTCTTTCTTTGGATCCTGTCCCTCTCCAAGAGTGTTGACTTCCAATTGCTTCCTCCTGCCACTTCCCTCCCTTCTATCTTCCCCGCCACCCTGCTTATTCTCTTCTCCCCTACTTTCCTGTATTGTAAGATAGGTTTTCATACCAAACTGAGTGTGCATTTTATTCCTTCCTTTAGTCGAATATGATGATAGCAAGTTTCATGATTTTCTCTCACCTCCCCACTTTATGCCTCCAGTGAAAAGTCTTTTGCTTGCCTCTTTTTATGACAGATAATTTTCCCCAATTCATTTCTCCCTTTCTCCTCCCAATATATTTCTTTCTTACCGCTTAATTTCACTTTTTAAAGATATGATCCCATCCAATTCAGTTCACCCTGTGCTCTCGGTCTCTGTCTCTATGTGTGTGTGTGTGTGTGTGTGTGTGTGTGTGTGTGTGTGTGTGTGTATGTGTGTGTGTATTTAATCCCACCAACTACCCAGATACTGAAAAGTTACAAGAGGTACAAATATTGCCTTTCCATGTAGGAATGTAATCAGGTCAACTTTAGTAAGTCCCTTATGATTTCTCTTTGCTGTTTACCTTTTATACTTTTCTTGGTTCTTGTGTTTGAAAGTCAGATTTTCTTTTCAGCTCTGGTCTTTTCATCAAGAATGCTTAAAAGTCCTCTATTTCATTGAAAGACCATTTTTTCCCCTGAAGTATTATACTCAGTTTTGCTGGGTAAGTGATTCTTGGTTTTAGTCCCAGTTCCTTTGACTTCTGGAATATCCTATTCCACACCCTTTGATCCCTTAATGTAGAAGCTGCTAGACCTTGTGTTATCCTGACTGTATTTCCATAATACTGGAACTGTTTCTTTCTAGCTGCTTGCAGTATTTTTTCCTTGACCAGGGAACTCTGGAATTTGGCCACAATGTTCCTAGGAGTTTCTCTTTTTGGATCTCTTCCCGGTGGTGATAGGTGGATTCTTTCAGTATTTATTTTGCCCTCTGGTTCTAGAATATCAGGGCAGTTTTCCTTGATAATTTCATGAAAGATGATGTCTAGGCTCTTTTTTTGATCATGACTTTCAGGTAGTCCCATAATTTCAAATTGTCTGGCCTGGATCTATTTTCCAGATCATTTGTTTTTCCAATGAGATATTTCTCATTTTCTTCCATTTTTTCATTCTTTTCGTTTGGTTTTGTGATTTCTTGCTTTCTCATCAAGTCATTAGTCTCCATCTGTTCCATTCTAATTTTTAAAAAACTATTTTCTTCAATGAGTTTTTGGGCCTCCTTTTCCATTTGACTAATTCTGCTTTTGAAAGCGTTCTTTTCTTCATTGGCTTTTTGAACCTCTTTTGCAAATTGAATTAGCCTATTTTTCAAGGTGTTATTTTCTTCAGCATTTTTGGGTCTCCTTCAGCAAAGTGTTGATCTGCTCTTCATGCTTTTCTTACATCTCTCTCATTTCTCTTCCCAGTTTTTCCTCCACCTTTCTAACTTGATTTTCAAAATCATTTTTGAGGTCTTCCATGGCCTGAGCGCATTGAATATTTATTTTGGATGTTTGGGATACAGAATCCTTGACTTCTATGTCTTTCCCTGATGGTAAACATTGTTCTTCCTCATCAGAAAAGATGGGAGGAGATATCTGTTCGCTAAGAAAGTAACTTTCTCTGGTCTTATTTTTTTCCCTTTTTTGGGAATTTTCCCAACCAGTTCCTTGACTTTTGTTCCTTTGTCAAGAGAAGAGTACTTTGGGAATACTTTGGGAATCTGTGAGATCTCAGTTCCTCCAAGGTGGCACAATGAAGCCTGTACTGGTCTGGATGCATGGAGAGATTTTTGTGCCCAGAATCTTAGAAGATACCTCTCCACAGCCATTTGGCCTCCCGTTCCTAAGCCAGCACTGGGGGCTGGATGGGCAGGGCCACCATTCAGTTGGAGACAAAGACCAGCTAGGTCAGAGCCTCCACCCAGGGCTGAGGTAAGCCTCACCTCTTCAATGACCCCAGGGGTTTTTATACTCCAACAATGGAGCTTGCTTACAGGCTGCTGTGCAGGCTCTGTGGCTGCTGCCTGCTGCCAGAGTCATGGGAAGGCACTTCTCCCTTCCTGACCAGCTGATAAAACCCCATCACTGACCTTTGTGCATGTGGGCTGAGGGATCTGAGGCCCCTGCCACTGCGACTGGAGATTCCATTCCTGAGGTGTCGTCCTCCAAGAGTTTTGTCATGCTGCTCCCCTCTGCCAAGGCTGGGATGGGCTCTGCCCTAGGCTCCATATCTGGTGCAACTGACGTTTCCGTGGACCTTTCAGGTCAACATAGGCTGGAAATCTCCTCCACTCTTTTGTTCTCCACTTCTCCTGCTCGAAAATTTGATGAGAGTCCCTCTCTACAGGTATTTTATAGGCTGAAGGGAGGACCCTACATAAATGTGTCTTTCTAGTCGGCCATCTTGGTGCTATTCTCAGTGATATTTTTTGTCAAATGTTGAGTCCTCACTCCAAAAGCTCAAATCATTGATTTTATTAAACACTAGGTTACTGTTACACATCTAATCTATTCCACTAATCCACTACTTAAATTTCCTACTCAGAATACTATAGCAATATCATCCTCCCCACCCTCAGAGGCATTAAAGTTAAGTGACTTACTCAAGGTCACACAACTAGCAAGTGTCTGAAGCTGGATTTGAATTCAGGTTCTCCTATCTCCAGATCTGGTTGCTTTATGGACTCTGCCGGCTAGCTTCCCCCAGTAAGCTGATCCTTTGATAATTGCCACTTTGCAATATAGTTGAAATGTGGAACTGCTTAAACCATCATCATTCACAGTATTTTTTTCCATTGATGCTCTTGATATTCCTGACCTTTTGTTCTTCCAGCTGATTTCTGTTATTATTTTTCTAGCTGTATAAAATAATTTTTGGTAGTTTGGTTGGTGTGACATTGAATAAATAAATTTACTTAGGTAGAACTGTCATTTTATTATATTGACTCAAATTCTCTTTTTCTTTAAGAGACTCTTCTAGTACCATGTTCTGCATGGAGATTTTTCTGATTGTCCCAACTCTTAGTGATATCCTTCTGAAATTGCTTATATTTAATTAATTTGTACATATTTGTGTTTATTAGCTCTATATGCATGTTTGCATACACCCCCTCTACTAAAAATGTAACTTCCCTGGAAGTTGGAATAATTTAATTCTTCCCACTTGTATTCTCAGTTCCTAATACAATGCTCTTGATCATTGGATGCATGTAAGACATTATTTTCATTGGTTGGTGGATGAATTCATGATTTGAAGGTCTTCTCTGTCTCCACTGTCTCTTGTCTTGTTTATTTTAATGTAATAATATTGCATGTTATTTTCCTCATTCTTATTTCACCCTATCTTATTTCATGTTTTATGAATCCTTTATATTTGCCATTCTCTATGGTGAAAAATGTTCACATATGCAAATATTTATCTGCCACATTTTCCTTTCATTACCCATTATTTGGACACCAATATTTTTCCCAGGAAAAAATGATGTTATGATTATGTTATTATGCATGGGATAGCTGTTTCTGTCTCTTAATATTCCCACATTCTTGTGTACAAGTTTACTTCCCCTTTCTCATCATAAATGTCATTGACTACACTGTTCTGGAGCAAAGACTTGCTGGCTGATTTTGAGAGGAGAAGGAGTATTTGAAACATTGCATAGAAGGATGACTTATCTTTTAAGGTTTCTCAGGATACCAAAGTAGAAGAGACTAGAATTGGGGGTGACAACTGAGGTGCTGTCCAGGAATCCCTTTGCCCTAGTTAAATGTCATAGTTTGTAAGGGAAAAAGATTGTCAGGAACAAGTTCTAGACAGAAATGTCAAATATTTTCTACATCTCATCCTCAGATATGTCTTTTCTGATTTCTGTTACACAAATCTAGTGCTAAATTAATGCTGGACAAAAATTACGGGTCATATATTAATCTTCCCCAGTGCCAAGCATAATGCTACAGAGCTGATGCTTAAGCAAATGTATTGATAAAGTGTTACCTTAACAATCAAGAGAGGTAATGGTCTTCCATCTTTATAGAAGTAGAGAAGTATGATGATGGACCAATGTTTACATGACATGACCAACTTGATTTACTCTTCATTTTGACTGACCAATTTAATTTTCCTTTATCAATTTTTTTACAAGGTATGACTATAGAATAGAAGGACAAAGGATATATTTGGAAATTGGAGTGATCTAAAACATACCCAAGAAATTTTAAAAAATAATAATTCCCCTATATATTATAGGATAAGCCTCAAATATTATAAAATACCCAGAATAAGATGAAATATTTTAGAGGGGCTATTGACTGCAAATCACAAAGAGATCTTAGATTGTTTTATTTTTCATATCTTTAAAATGTTTTCTTAAATTTAGCATTTCCAATATATACAGGCGAATTATTAACAACATACTTCTACCTTCCATAAAATTGTGAATTTATCTAGATTGTGAAATATTTTTATATTTATATTCATTTTAAGGTATACTCACACTCATGTTTTTAAATAACATGTATGAATAGGTGTATTTGTGTCTATAGGTTAAATTTTCATTGGCTGTCTTTAAACAAATTAAATTTTGATGAAGCTGTAAGTTAACCCCATTAAAACTTTTATGTAATGAGTTTAGTAAATGCACAGAATTTTGAATTTCTAAAGATCTAATTTGCCAGTTAATCACTAAGAACCATATTGCCATGATACTAAACATTAATATTAACCATAACATTAAGCATTAATTATTTGGCACATATGATAATTAGCACATGACTCTTTGCCCCAAAATTAAAAGCTATGAATACTGAACATCCCAATTCTTGATTCTATGAATCAAGTTGTCAGTAAACTTTTGTTAGGCATTTAGGATATGCCAGACACTATGTTGACTACCTGACATAAATAAAAAACAGAGAGGATGCGGAAGAAAAAAGAGAAGGAGAAGAAGGAGGAAGAGGAGGAGAACGAGAAGAAGAATTTTTATTTTTTTCCTATTTATTTATTTATTTATTTAATTTTTTACATTCGTTTTCACAAATTTTTGGGTTCCCAGTTTTCTCCCCTTTTATCCCCTCCCCCCACCCCAATACCCCAAGCAATCTAATTTTCCCTATCTCCAATCTGCCCTCTCTTCTGTCATCCCTCCCTTCTCTTGTCTCCATCTTCTCTTTTCTCCTGTAGGGCCAGATGACTTTCTATTCCTCATTAACTGTATGTCTTCTTTCCTAGTTACAACAGCAATATTAAACAGTTGTTCCTAAAACTTTGAGTTCCAAATTCTCCCCATCCCTCCCTCCCCACCCATTCCCTTTGGGACAGCAGGCAATTCAATTTAGGCCCTATCTGTGTAGTTTTGCAAATGACTTCCCTGATAGTCGCATTGTGTAAGACTAACTGGATTACCATCCCTCCTAACCTGCCCCTCATTGTTTCTCTTCTGTCTCTTGATCCTGTCCCTCCCCAAGTGTTGACTTCAAATTGCTCCCTCCTCCCTTTGCCCTCCCCCTCATCGTCCCCTCCCTTGCAATATCTCCTTCTCCCCCACTTTCTTATACTGTAAGATAGGATTTCATACCAAAATGAGTGTGCATTTCACTCTTTCTTTTAGTCAAATGTGATGAGGATAAACTTCTTGTTTTATTTTGGTTTTTTTTCTCAGCTCTCCTCTTTTTCCCTCCACTAAGAAAAACTCCTACATGCCTCTTAAATGACATATAGTTACCCCCTTCCCTTCCCCTCTCTTTCCTCCCCCTACATTTCTCTCTCACCATTTACCTTAGTTTTTTTAAGGTATGGTCCCATTCTATTCAGTTCAATCTGTGCTCTCTATCTCTGTATGTGTGTGCATGTGTGTGCATGCGTGTACATGTGTATGTGTGGTCCCACCAACTACCCAGATACTGAAAAGTTTTACGAGTTAGAAATATTGTCTTTCCCTGTATGAATATAAACAGTTCACTTCTGGTAAGTCCCTTAAGAATTCTCTTTGCTGTTTACTTTTTCATGCTTCTTCTCATTCTTGTGTTTGAAAGTCAAATTTTCTTTTCAGCTCTGGTTTTTTCATCAAGAATGATTGAAAGTCCTCTGTTTCACTGAAAGACCATATTTTCCCTTGAAGTATTATGCTCAGTTTAGCTGGGTAGGTGATTCTTGGTTTGAGTCCTAGTTCCTTTGCCTTCTGGAATATCCTATTCCACGCCCTTCGATCCCTTAATGTAGAAGCTGCTAGATCTTGGGTTATCCTGATTGTATTTCCACAGTATGGAATTGTTTCTTTCTAGCTGCTTGCAAGATTTTTTCCTTGAGCTGGGAGTTCTGGAATTTGGCCACAATGTTCCTAGGAGTTTCTCTTTTTGGATCTCTTTCAGGTGGTGATCGATGGATTCTTTCAATACTTATTTTGCCCTCTGGTTCTAGAATGTCAGGGCAGTTTTCCTTGATAATTTTATGGAAGATGATGTCTAGGCTCTTTTTTTGATCATGACTTTCAGGTAGTCCCATAATTTTTAAATTGTCTCTCCTCGATCTCTTTTCCAGGTCAGTTGTTTTTCCCATGAGATATTTCACATTCTCTTCCATTTTTTCGTTCTTTTGATTTTGTTTTGTGATTTCTTGGTTTCTCATAAAGTCATTAGACTCCATCTGTTCCATTCTAATTTTGAGAGAACTATTAAATTCAGTGAGCTTTTGAGCCTCTTTTTCCATTTGGCTCATTCTGCTTTTGAAAGCATTCTTCTCCTCATTGGCTTTTTGAACCTCCTTTGCCAATTGAGTGAGCCTATTTTTCAAGGTTTTAATTTCCTCAGCATTTTTTTGGGTCTCCTTTACCAAAGTATTGACCCGATTTTCATACTTTTCTTGTATCTCTCTCATTTCTCTTCCCAGTTTTTCCTCCACCTGTCTAACTTGCTTTTCAAAATCCTTTTTGAGCTGTTCCAGGGCCTGAGCCCACCCGCCACCCCCGAGGGGTGTCTGGGGTACTAAGGCCCCGCCCTCCATGTCTTTCCCTGATGGCAAGGATAGGTCTTCGTCATCAGATCCGAAGGTCGGGATCATTTGAATTTCTTGGAAAAAAACTCTCTATAGTCTTATTTTTCTTCCCTTTTCTAGGCATTTTCCCAGCCAGTTACTTGACTTCTAAGATTCCTTTCCACCCCTGCCTGGATCCGCCCAGCTAGTGCTTGGCCTCTGAGATTTAAATGGGCTTTCCTCCTGCCAGCTGTCAATCAGTGAGCTTTAGTTCAGGTGCTTGGGTGGGGCCAGGGCCGCCTCCCAGACTCTGATCCCTCAGGGGCTTTATGCAGAGACTTTCAGGAATGGAGCGGGTGGGGGCGGGGTGGGGGGCCCGCCTCCCAATCTCAGTTCCCTTGGGGGATTTGAGCAGAAGCCTTCAGTAATAGAGCAGGGTGGGGGCAGGGCCGTCTCCCAGGCTCAGCTCCGTCAGGTTTTATGCGGGAATCTTCCGTAATGAAGATCCTGCCTGCTGCTGGGGGATTCCTGAGTCCTGGGCCACTGCCGCCTCAGCCGCCGCCCACACCTCTGCCTCCCCTGCTTCCTGCCCCCGTCTCTGCCGCTGCTGCTTCCTCCTGAGGGGGCCCGAGTCACGGAGACGCCCTGCTTCCCCTCTCCTCCAGCCTGGCCTTCTTTCTCACTGACCTGTAGCTTCTGTGGGCGGAGGGATTTTCCCGGCTGCCGGAGCTTCCGTCTCTGAAGCCTGCTCAGATCAGGTTCTCTGGGGCCGCGGCCAGGGCAGCGCTGGGGGTGTTGTCTGCTTTCCGGGGCTCGCTGGACCCTGGGGACTGGTCTCCAGGGCTCCCTGGAACGGAAATCTCCTCCACTCTGCTTCTGCACCCCTTGTATTGACCCAGAAGTTATGGGGGACTCTTTTTACATTACTTCTATGGGCTTTTGTTTTCGGAGCTCGTAACCGTGCGTCCTTCTACTCCGCCATCTTGGCTCCACCCCCCAGAAGAATAATTTTTAAAAGGAAGGCAAAAGGAAAAGGGGATGAAGCAAGGAAGAATGTTAAAAACATCCAGAAAGAAAAAAAAAAGAAAACCAGGAAAGCAATGAAGAACAACAAGAAAAGAATATGCAAAATTTTAGAATAAGAAAATGCTTTTTAAATGACACACAGACCATATTTTCAATTTAGTGATAACACTTTGAATAAGGATAAATAAATAGAGGAAAGAGAAATAGAAAATTAGTAAAGAGAAGCAATGCATTAAGAAAACAATTTCTTCATTGGGAAGCAAAGAAAAAAGATGACAGCTAGTCAAAAGAGGGAAAAAATCATAGTTCCCTAATTGTATTGAACTCCAAAAATTAAAATGAGTAGCTCCACTACTATTGCAAGTACAAAATAAATTTTCCTTCAAAAGAACCAAATCCCTGGTCTTTGTGTTTTCAATCATTGTCCAATATGAGTCTTTCAGGTTTTTCTAACTATGTACAAGTGCAGAGTAGGAGCAAGTAGATTGTAAATACTGCAAGCCATGGTCATTGCATATTGATTACTGTGTAACATTCTTAGGTATAATTTAGAAAGAACTTTGATAAACTGGAGTGTGTAGAGATGAGATCAGTTAGGATGATTCAGGGCCATGAAACCATGTCATCTGAGGATTGATATGGAAATGGAAATGCTTGGCCTAAATACGCAGATACCCAGGGATACTTTATGACATTTTTAAGTACCTGAAAGTCTGTGACATGGAAAAGAGACCTGACTTGCTCTATTAGACCACAGAGAGAAAAATAAGTAATAATAAACAAAAGATTCAAAGAGGCAAATTTAAGTTTGAAGAAATTGTTTCATACTAATAAGAGCTGCCTGAAATTTGAATAATTTATGATAGTAGAGAAATGGCCTTCAGAAGACCTTAAAACAAATTTTGGATCGTTTCCTATCAAAAGTGTTACAGTACATATTCATTTTTATGGGTTGTATTAATTGGTTAGTGAGGTTCCTTCCAACACTGACTTTTTTTGATTCTTTAATCATAGGATATTTGAAGGATTGTACAGAAGAATCACAATAAATCATGAAATATATGGCCAGAAAAGAGTTACTAACATTTTTGGAGCTAAATATAACAGATAGCGAATAAGAAAGCTCTAATGAAATGTCAAGAGAATTACAGAAAGGTCTACAGTGTGCTGAGCAGATTCCCTGTGAAGGATTTATGGGAAGTTCTGGATGAAAGCCTTTAGTTATCTAGATGCAGTATGCCTAGATGCACAATCTGCACCATTTAGGGGCTTGCAGCCACATTGTTAAGATCAGAGATACGTTGATGCATTAAAATACCCCAACTAATTGTTAACCTGTAGTGAATAAATATAACTCCAAGTGAAAAGAGAGGATTTTTCTGCCTTTTGGAGACAGTTTATACACACATACACCCACACAAATGCATGTATATATGTATATATACATATACATATATGTTTATAACATTAAATTCAAAACCTACATACATGTACATACTTTTATGTTTGAAAAGTTATATCACCTCTGTCAGAATGTTTCCTTACTGGGGACAGAGCCAAGACCAGAGAAAAAGCAGACAAATGCTAGAGCTCTTCCCGTAAACCGCCCAAAAATCCTGTGAAAATAATTCTAACAAAATTCTTCATGTGAAGAACCCACAAAGTGACAGAGTGAGGTAAATAACCAGCCCAGGAGAGCCTGGAAGGTCTGGAAGAAGTAGGCTGGGAGTGGAGCAGAGTGCAGTCCATCATGGTCCTTACCAGCCCAGAAGGAGTCGAAGCACGTCTCAGGGGACTAATTTTGGAAATTATGGCAGCTTCCCGACTTCTCAGTCCACAAATGCCAAAAACTCCACGGAAGGTCAGTGGGAAAATTCTGAACCACCTGAGTGGGGGATGGGCATGAGAAAACTGGGATCTGGTGCCAGGCCATGGGGCAGAAGATGAGGTAGCACCAGCAGCAAATTCTTGGAGTTCTGGGCCTGCAGAGGGATAGGTGCAAAGCAGGAGATACAAAACTTGAGAAGCCTTAAACACTACATGAACCTCCAACCTCACTACATTTGAAGTAGAGTCCTACCTTGATAAAGAGCTAGAAAGTAAAACACTTCATTGGGATGAAGTGCGAACAGAGGCAAAAATATCACACTATAAAAAGTTACTCTGGGGGAACCTCCAACCTCACTACATTTGAAGTAGAGTCCTACCTTGATAAAGAGCTAGAAAGTAAAACACTTCATTGGGATGAAGTGCGAACAGAGGCAAAAATATCACACTATAAAAAGTTACTCTGGGGGAGGAGCCAAGGTGGCAGAGTAGAAAGACTCACGTATGCTAGCTCCGAATCCACAGCCCAGAAATTTTCTGTAAAAAGAACTCCCCACAAATTCTGGAGCACTGCAAGCCGCACAGAAACACAGTGGAAGAGATTTCCATTCCAGAGAGCTCGGCAAAGCCATCCCCAGGTGTCCATCGCGCTCTGGACTCAGAGCCCAGCCTTGTGCTGCCCTGGCCATGCGGAAGCAGAGGAGCAGATCCGAGCAAGCTTCAAGGACGGAATTTCGGGGGGCCAGGAAGGCCCCTCCACCCACAGGCGCTAAAGGTCAGTGAGAGAGATGTCTGGGCTACCGAGAGGGGAGCGGGGTGTCTCCCTGACGCAGGCTCCATCGGAGGCAGTGGCAGAGGGAGTGGCAGAGGCAGCAGCAGCCTCGGACTCCCAGAGCAGATAGGAGGAGCACAGCGTCATTACAGAAGGTCTCAGCACAAATCCATTGAGGGAGCTGAGTCTGGGAGACGACCCTGCCCCCACCTGCTCCATTACTGAAAGTCTCTGCATAAAGCCCCTGAGTGAAATAAGCCTGGGAGGCAGCCCTGCCCTGATCCCAAGCACCAGAACTTAAGCTCACATTGAATAGCAGCCGCTCCTGCCACAGAAATCCTGAGGCTGGATAGCAGCATTTGAATCTCAGCCTCCAAGCACTAACTGGGGAGATCTAGGCGGGGGTGGAGAGGAATCTCAGAAGTCAAGTAACTGGCTAGGAAAATGCCCAGAAAAGGGAAGAAAAATAAGATAGAAAGCCACGTTCTTGGGGGACAGATGTTCCTGCCTTTCAATTCTGATGACGAGGAACAATTCTTACCATCAGGGAAAGAGGTGGAGGTCGGGGCCTCTGTATCCCAGACATCCCAGGTGGATGTCCAGTAGGCTCAGGCCATGGAAGAGCTCAAAAAGGATTTGGAAAATCAAGTTAGACTGGTAGAGGAAAAACTGGGAAGAGAAATGAGAGAGATGCAAGAAAACCATGACAAAAGGGGCAATATCTTGGTAAAGGAGACCCAAAAAAATGCTGAAGAAAATAACACCTTGAAAAATAGGCTAACTCTATTGGCAAAAGAGGTTCAAAAAGCAAATGAGAAGAAGAATGCTTTCAAAAGCAGAATCATCCAAATGGAAAAAGAGGTTCAAAAGCTCACTGAAGAAAATAGTTCTCTCAAGATTAGGATGGAACAGATGGAGGCTAATGACTTTCTGAGGAACCAAGAAATCACAAAACAACACCAAAAGAATGAAAAAATGGAAGAGAATGTGAAATATCTCATTGGAAAAACAACTGACCTGGAAAATAGATACAGGAGAAACAATTTAAAAATTATGGGACTACCTGAAAGCCATGATTAAAAAAAGAGCCTAGACATCAACTTTTATGAAATTATCAAAGAAAACTGCCCTGATATTCTAGAACCAGAGGACAAAATAAGTATTGAAGGAATCCATCAATCACCACCTGAAAGAGATCCAAAAACAGAAACTCTTAGGAACATTGTGGCCAAATTCCAGAGTTCCCAGGTGAAGGAGAAAATATTGCAAGCAGCTAGAAAGAAACAATTCCAGTATTGGGGAAATAAAATCAGGACAACAAAAGCAGCTTCTATATTAAGGGGTCAAAGGGCATGGAATAGGATATTCCCGAAGTCAAAGGAACTAGGACTCAGACCAAGAATCACCTACCCAGCAAAACTGAGTATAATACTTCAGGGGAAAATATGGTCTTTCAATGAAACAGAGGACTTTCAATCATTCTTGAAGAAAAGACCAGAGCTGAAAAGAAAATTTGACTTTCAAACATAAGAAGGAGAAGAAGCATGAAAAAGTTAACAGCAAACAGAAGTCATAAGGGACTTCCCAAAGGTGAACTGTTTACATTCCTACATGGAAAGACAATATTTGTAACTGTTAAAAGTTTTCAGTATCTGGCTAGTTAGTGAGACCACACACACACACACACACACACGCATGCACACACACACGTACATGCATGCACGCACACACATACACACATGCATGCACATATAGAAATGAGGAGAACAGAGTGACTTGAATAGGATGGGACCATATCTTAAAAGAAATTAAGGTAAATGGTAAGAGAGAAATGTAGTGGGAAGAGAGAGGGTGCAATGGAATGTGGTAAATTATA
Source organism: Bettongia penicillata ogilbyi (assembly GCA_023548195.1). Taxonomy (NCBI): domain Eukaryota; kingdom Metazoa; phylum Chordata; class Mammalia; order Diprotodontia; family Potoroidae; genus Bettongia; species Bettongia penicillata. Next base: position 1,065,871 of record JAJHZJ010000387.1, read on the forward strand.
TCTCATTCAAGACGCAAGCAGGAGACCTTTTAGTGGAGGGAAAAAGAGGAGAGCTGAGAAAAAAAACATGAAGTTTAACCTCATCCCATACGACTAAAGGAAGGAGTAAAATGCACACTAATTTTGGTATGAAAACCTACCTTACAATACAGGAGAGTGGGGGAGAAGAAGATAAGCGGGGTGGGGGGGAATCAAGGCAGGGAGGCCAATGGAAGGAGGGAGCAATTTGAAGTCAACACTTGGGGAGGGACAAGATCAAAGACAGAATAGAAATCATGGGAGCAGGATAGGATAGAGAGAAATACAATTAGTCTTACACAATACGACTACTATCGAAGTCATTTGCAAAAGTACACAGATATGGTTTATATTGAATTGCCTGCCTTCCCAAAGGGAATGGGTGGGGAGAGAGGGATGGGGAGAATTTGGAAATCAAAGTTTTAGGAACAACTGTCGAGTATTTTTGTTGCTACTAGGAAGTAAGAAATACAGTCAATGGGGAATAGAAAGTCATCTGGCCCTACAGGACAAAAGAGAAGATGGGGACAAGAGAAGGTAGGGAGGATAGAAGAGAGGGCAGGTAGGGGACAGGGAAAATTAGAATGCTCAGTGTATTGGGGTGGGAGGAGGGGACAAATGGGGAGAAAATTTAGAACCCAAAATTTGTGAAAATGACTGTAAAAAGTTAAATAAATAAATTTTAAAAAAAGTTACTTTGGTGACAAAGATCAGAACATACAATCATAAGAAAACAGAGCCAAAGTTTCTACATCAAAGCCCTCAAATGAAAATGTGAATTAGTTCCAGGACTTGAAAGAGTCCAAAAAAGATTTTGAGAAATGAAGTAAGAGAAAGAGAGGAAGAATTAGGAAAAAATATGAGAGTGATACAAGAACATCATGAAAAACAAGTCAACAGGTTTCTAGAGGAGAACCCCGCCCCTTCAAAAAAAATACTGAAACAATGAGAACTTAAAAAACAACTAACCCAAATGGCAAAATTGTTCGAAAAAGTCAAGGAGGGGAAGAATGCCTTCAAAAGCAGAATTGGCCAAATGGAAAAGGAAGTCAAAAAGCTCACTGAACAAAATAATTCCTTGAAATTTAAAATGGAGCAAATCGAAGCTAATGACTTTACAGGAAATGAAGAAATTGTAAAACAGGATCCAAAGAATAAAAAAAAATAGAAGACAATGTGCAACATCTCATAGGAAAAACTACTGGAAATAAGAAATAGATCCAGGAGAAATTACCTAAAAATTATTGGACTACCTGAAAGCCATGATCAAAAAAAGAGCCTGGACTTCAGCTTTCAAGAAATTACCAAGGAAAACTGCCGTGGTAGTCTACAAACAGAGGGTAAAAAGAAATTTCATATGCAATCTCCTAGGAATTTTGTATCCAAATTCCAGACATCCTAGGTAAAGGAGAAAATATTGCAAGGAGCCAGAAAGAAGCAATTCAAGTACTGTGGAAATAGAATCAAGATAACACAAGATCTAGTATTTTTTTTTTTTTTTTTACGAAAAAGAGTGTGCATTTTATTCCTTTCTTTAGTCGAATGTGATGAGAGTAAACATAATGTTTTTTTTTTTCTCGGATCTTCTCTTTTTCCTTCCACTAAAAAGTCTCCTGCTTGCCTCTTCTGTGAGAGATAATTTGCCCCATTCCATTTCAACCTCCTTCCTCCCAATACACTTCTCTCACCATTTACCTTAATTTTTTAAAGATATGATCCCATCCTCTTCAATTCACTCTGGGCTCTCTCTCTCCATCTGTGCGTGCATGTGTGTATGTGTGTGTGCGCATACGTGTATGTGTGTGTGTCTGTATGTATGCGTGTGTGTGAAATCCCACCACCCAGACACTGAAAAGTTTTAAGAGTTACAAATACTGTCATTCCATGTAGGAATGTAAACAGTTCACCTTTGGTAAGTCCCTTAAGACTTCTCTTTGCTGTTTACCTTTTCATGCTTCTTCTCATGCTTGTGTTTGAAAGTCAAATTTGCTTTTCAGCTATGGTCTTTTTATCAAGAATGCTTGAAAGTCCACAATTTCATTGAAAGACCATATTTTCCCCGAAGTATTATACACCATTTTGCTGGGTAGGTGATTCTTGGTTTTAGTCCTAGTTCCTTTGACTTCTGGAATATCTTATTGCATGCCCTTTGATCCCTTAATGTAGAAGCTGCTAGATCTTTGTATTATCCGGATTGTATTTCCACAATACTGGAACTGTTTCTTTCTAGCTGCTTGCAATATTTTCTCCTTGACCTGGGAACTCTGGAATTTGGCCACAATGTTCCTAGGAGTTTCTCTTTTTGCATCACTTTCAGGCAGTGATCAGTGGCTTCCTTCAATACTTATTTTGCTCTCTGGTTGTAGATTCTCAGGGCAGTTTTCCTTAATAATTTCATGCAAGAAGATGTCTAGGCTCTTTTTTTGATCATGGCTTTCAGGTAGTCCCATAATTTTTAAATTGTCTCTCCTGGACCTAATATCCAGGTCAGTTGTTTTTCCAATTAGATATTTCACATTCTCTTCCATTTTTTCATTCATTTGGTTTTGTTTGGTGATTTCTTGGTTTCTCATAAAATCATTAGCCTCCATCTGATCCATTCTAATCTTGAGAGAACTATTTTCTTGTTTTTTTTCTTTAAATTAATTAATTAATTTAATTTTCTGCATTCATTTTCACAAAATTTTGGGTTCCAAATTTTCTCTCCTTTTATGCCCTCCCACCACCCCAATACCCCAAGCATCTAATTTTCCCTATCTCCAATATGCCCTCTCTTCTGTCATCCCTCCCTTCTCTTGTCTCCATCTTCTCTTTTCTTCTGTAGGGCCAGATGACTTTCTATTCCCCATTTACTGTATTTCTTACTTCCTAGTAGCAAGAACAATACTAAACAGTTGTTCCTAAAACTTTGATTTCCAAATTCTCCCCATCCCTTCCTCCCCACCCATTGCCTTTGGGAAGGCAGGCAATTCAATATAGGCCATATCTGTGTAGTTTTGCAAATGACTTCCCTGATAGTCGTGTTGTGTAAGACTACCTGAATTACCCTCCATGCTAACCTGCCCTTCATTGTTTCTCTTCTGTCTTTTGATCCTGTCCCTCCCCAGGTGTTGACTTCAAATTGCTCCCTCCTCCCTTTGCCCTTCCTTCTATCATCCCCCCCTACCTTACATCCTTTTCCCCCACTTTCCTATACTATAAGATAGGATTTCATACCAAAATGAGTGTGCATTTTATTCCTTCCTTTAGTCAAATGTGATGATGGTAAACTAATTGTTGTTTTTCTTTTCTCAGCTCTCCTCTTTTTCACTCCACTAAAAAGTTTTCTACTTGCCTCTTAAATGACATATAATTACCCCATTCCATTTCACCCACTTTCCTCCCACTACATTTCTCTCTCACCATTTACCTTAATTTCTTTTAAGCTATGGTCCCATCCTATTCAATTCACTCTGTGCTCTCTGTCTCTGTGTGTGTGCGCTCATGTGTGTATGTGTGTGTGCGGGCATGCATGTACATGTGTGTGTGTGGTCCCACCAACTACCCAGACACTGAAAAGTTTTAAGAGTTACAAATATTTTCTTTCCATGTAGGAATGTAAACAGTTCACTTCTGGTAAGAGCCTTAAGACTTCTCTTTGCTGTTTACTTATTCATGCTTCTTCTCATTCTTGTGTTTGGAAGTCAAATTTTCTTTTCAGCTCTGGTCTTTTCATCAAGAATGCTTGAAAGTCCTCTGTTTCATTGAAAGACAATATTTTCCCCTGAAGTATTATACTCAGTTTAGCTGGGTAGGTGATTCTTGGTTTGAGTCCTAGTTTCTTTGACTTCTGGAATATCATATTCCACACCCTTCGATCCCTTAAGGGAGAAGCTGCTAGATCTTGAGTTATCCTGATTGTATTTCCACAGTACTGGAATTGTTTCTTTCTAGTTGCTTGCAAGATTATGTCCTTGAGCTGGGAGTTATGGAATTTGGCCAAAATGTTCCTAGGAGTTTCTCCTTTTGGATCTCTTTCAGGTGGTGATCAATGGATTCTTTCAATACTTATTTTGCCCTCTGGTTGTAGAATGTCAGGGCAGTTTTCTTTGATAATTTCATGGAAGATGAAGTCTAGGCTCTTTTTTTGATCATGAGTTTCAGGTAGTCCCATAATTTTTAAAGTGTCTCTCCTGGATCTCTTTTCCAGGTCAGTTGTTTTTCCCATAAGATATTTCACATTCTCTTCCATTTTTTCGTTCTTTTGGTTTTGTTTGGTGATTTCTTGGTTTCTCAGAAAGTCATTAGACTCCATCTGTTCCATTCTAATTTTGAGAGAACTATTATCTTCAGTGAGCTTTTGAACCTCGTTTTCCATTTGGCTAATTCTGCTTTTGAAAACATTCTTTTCCTCATTGGCTTTTTGAACCTCTTTGGCCAATTGAGTGAGTCTATTCTTCAAGGTGTTATTTTCTTCAGCATTTTTTTGGGTCTCCTTAACCAAGGTATTGACTCGTTTTTCATACTTTTCTTGCATCTCTATCATTTCTCTTCCCAGTTTTTCCTCCACCTGTCTAACTTTCTTTTCAAAATCCTTTTTGACCTCTTCCAAGGGCTGAGCCCACCTGACATCCCCCTGGGGTGTCTGGGGTACCGAGGCCCCGCCCTTTCCATCTTTCCCTGATGGCAAGAATACTTCCTCATCATCAGATCCAAATGTCGGGATCATTTGCATTTGTTGGAAAAAACTCTCTATAGTCTTATTTTTCCTCCCTTTTCTAAGCATTTTCCCAGCCAGTTACTTGACTTCTGAGATTCCTGTCCACCTCCGCCTAGATCCGCCCTGCTAGTGCTTGGGGTCTGAGATTCAAATTCGTCGCCCAGCTGCTAGTCAATGAGCTTTAGTTCTGGTGCTGGGGTGGGGGCAGGGCCACCTCCCAGGCTTGGCTTCCTCAGGGGCTTTATGCAGAGACCTTCAGTAGTAGAGCGGGGTGGAGCAGGGCCCTCTCCTAGGCTCAAGTCCCTCAGGTTGTTTATGCAGAGACTTTCAGTAATGAAGATCCTGCCTGCTTGGGGAGTCCCGGGCCTGCCAGCCTCCGCTGCTGCCCACGCCTCTGCCTCTGCTGCTTCCTGCCCTCGTAACTGCCGCCACCGATTCCTCCCGAGGGGGCCCGAGTCACAGAGACACCCCACTCCCCTCAGCCAGCCAGCTGTCTCTCTCACTGACCTGTAGCTTCTGTGGGCGGAGGGACTTTCCCGGCTGCCAGAGCTTCCGTCCCTAAAGCCTGCTCGGGTCAGCTTCTCTGGAGCCGGGGCAAGGGCAGTGCTGGGGGTGGGGTCCGCTTTCTGGAGTGCGACGGACCCTGGCAAGCAAGGGAAAAGAAAAATTTGTTACTCAATATGTGAATACTGCTTACTTCCCTGTAAAGGTGATACTTATTAATCATGAGAATCATATATCTCTTTTGAAATATAAAAGGGATACACATAGACAGAGGGAGTGGGTATAAAGTAAATGATGTGATGCTAAAAACGTGATGTAAGGGTGTCAAGGGATTGTAACAGCGGATGTGAAAAGGAGGTCACAGAAAATGGCAAATTATATCACAGAAAGAGGTACAAAGTTATATAATATTAGAGGGGCAGAAGGGAGGGACATGAGTACTGTTTGAGACATACTCTCACCTTATTTGGTTCAGGGGGGGAACAACAAACTTAATTAAGTATGTAAATCTAACAAACTCTATAGGCAGTAGGAGGAGAAGAGGGAAAGAAAAGGGAGGAGAGGCTAAAAGGGAGGAAAGAAGTAGTAAGGGTAAAGCAGAGTAAAAGGGAGGGGTACTGAAAGAAGGAAGGGAAGATTGTGGGAAGTGGTGGTCAAAAATTAAACCTCCATTGTGGAGGGAAAGGCAGAATGGAGAACTAAAAGCACAAATCATGGGAAAGTGGATGGAAGGGAATACACAGATAGTAATCATAACTGTGAATGTGATGAACTCTCCCATATAACGGAGATAGCAGAATGGATTAAAAACCATAATCCAACAATATGTTGCTTACAAGAATCACATTTGAAACTGGGGGAAACATTGCGGGTAAAGGTAAAAGGTTGAAGTGGAATATACTGCTTCCCCTGATGCAAAAAAGTCAGGGATAACAATCCTAATCTCAGACAAAGGAAAAGCATAAATAGGTCTAATCAAAAGAAATGAAGAAGGAAACTATATCCTGCTAAAAGGCACCCATAAACAAAGGAGCAATATCATTACTAAACATATATGATCCATGTGGTATAGCATTCCAATTCTTAGAGGGGTAGGTAAGGAAGTTACAGGAAGAAATAGACAGCAGAATTGTACTAGTGGGGGACCTCAACTTCCGTCTCTCTGAAACTGATGCACCTAAAATTAAAATAAACAAAAAAGAAGTTAAGGAGGTGAATAAAATCCTGTATGAGGTAGATATCACAGATCTCTGTGGAAAATTGAATGGGGATAGAAAGGAATATACCTTTTTCTCAGTGGCACATGGCACATATACAAATTTGACCTTGCACTAGGTCATAAAAAATCTCACAATCCAGTGCAGAAAGGCAGAGATAGTGAATGCATCCTTCTCATATCATAATACAATAAAACTCATATGTAATCAAAGGCCATGGAAACATAAACCAAAAACTAATGGGAAACTAAACAATCTAATCCTAAAGAATGATTGAGTTAAGCAATAAATTATTGAAACAATCAACAACTTCATTCAAGAGAATGACAATAATGAGACAACCTATCAAATTTTATGGGATATGGTAAAAGTCGTTCTTAGGAGAAGTTTTATATCTTTGAGTGCCTTTGTGAATAAAATAAAGAGAAAGAGGAGATCAATGACTTGACCATACAGCTGAAAAACTCGAAAAGGAATAAATTGAAAATTCCCAAGTAAATACCAGATTAGAAATACGGAAAACCAAAGGAGAGATTAATAAAAATGAAATTCAGAAAACTATTCAACTAATCAGTAAAACTAAGGTTTGGTGTTATGAAAAAAACAATAAAATTAATAAACCTTTTGTCACTTTTTTGAAAAAAAGAAAAAAGGAAAACGAAATTACTGTTATCAGAAATGAAAAAGATGAATTCACCTCCAATAAGGAGGAAATTAACGTAATATGAAGAAATTACTTCGTATGGGCATACAGTGTATGCCCATAAAATCAACAATCTAAATGAGATGAATGATTATTTTAAAAGATGTATATTGCCCAGACTAACCAAAGTGGAAGATGAATACATAAATGACCTCATCTCTGAAAAAGAAATTGAACAAGCCATCAACGAACTTCCCAGGAAAAAATCTCCAACGAGAAATGGATTAACATCTGAATTCTATCAAACATTTAAAGAACATTGAATTCCAGTACTGCAGAGATTATTTGGGAAAATTGGGGAAGGAGTCCTTCCCCATTCTTTTTATGATTCAAATACAGTTTTGATACCTAAACCAGGAAAAGCCAAAACAAAGAGAAAAATAATGACCAATTTCTGTAATGAATATAGATGCGAAATTTAAACAAGATTTTACCAAAAAGAATACAGAAACTTATCACGAGAATAACACATTATGACTAGTTAAGATTAATACCAGGAATGCATGACTGATTCAATGTTATGAAAACTATTAACATGATTGATCATATCCACAGGAAAACTGACAGAAACGAAATGATTATCTTAACAGATGCAGAAATACTTTTGGACAAAATGCAACACCCATTTCTTTAAAAACTGTGGAGAAGACAGGAATAAAAGGAACTTTCCATAAAATAATAAGCAGTATCTACCTTACACCTTCATCAAACATTATATGAAAAGCAGATAACTTAGATGCATTTCCAATAAGATAGGGGTGAAACAAGGATGTCCATTATCACCACTATTTTTCTTTCTTCTTATTATTAATTTTATTTGTTTTTAGTGTTCTACAATATCTACCATATATCTTAGATTATAATTTTCCCTTCTCTGCTATCTACCTTTCCCCCCTCCCCTAGATGGCATACAATTTTGCATAGGTTCTATACCTACATTTCTGTTAAATACATTTTCACTATAGTTATGCTGCGTTGAAGAATTAAAATGAGGGAGAGAAATCATCTAACAAACCAAAACGCAATACATACACACACACACACACACACACACACACACACACACAGATACACACGATCTTCTACAATCTGCGAATGAATTCCATCCTTCTTTCTCTGAATGTGGAAGGCATTTTGACTCAGAAGATATTGGGAGTTATTTTTAAGAATTTGCATTGCAATGAAGTTCCAAGTGTACCAGTAAAAACTCTCGCACACTGTGGTCATTGCTGTGCACAAAGTTGTCCTGTTCTCTTCCTTTAGATCAGCATCAGATCATATAAATCTTGCCAGGGCTCCCTGAAGTCTTCCTGTTCATCATTTCTCATAGTACAATAGTATTCCATTACAATCATATACCATATTTTATTCAGCCATTCCCCAATTGATGAGCATCTTAGCCACCACAAAGAGTGCTGCTATAAGTATTTTTGCACATGTGGGACCCTTCCCCATTTTTATGATCTCTTGCGGATACAGTCCTAGAAGAGCTGTTCCTGGGTCAAAGGGTGTGCATATTTTTATAGCCCTTTGGGCATAGTTCCAAATTGCTCTCCAGAATGGTTGGATCAGCTCACAGCTCCACCAACAGTGTATTAGTGTTCCAACTCTCCCACATCCTCTCCAACATGTATCATCTTCCTCTTCTGTTCTGTTTCCCAATATGATAGGCGTGATGTGGAACCTCAGAATTGTTTTGATTTGTATCTCTCTAAATGAAAGTGATTAAGAGCATTTTTTCATATGACTAGATATCTTTAATTTTTTCCTCTGAAAATTGCCTGTTCATATCCTTTGATTATTTACCAATTGGGGAATGACTTGTATTTTTATACATTTGACTCAGCTCTCTATATATTCTAGAAATGAGGCCTTTATCACCGAGGTTATCCGTAAAAATTCTTTCCCAGTTTTCTACATCCCTTAGAAATTTTGGTTGCATTGGGTTTGGTCGTGCAAAAACCTTTCAGTTTAATGTAATAAGAATTATCCATCTTGCACTAATCAATGCTTTCTATCTCTTCTTTAGTCAACAATTCTTCCCTTCTCCATATATCTGACAAATACACTATTCCTTGCTCCACCAATGTGTCCATAGTACCCATCTGTGTACCTGGATCGTGCACTCATTTGGATTTTATTCTTGTGTACGGTGTCAGGCATTGGTCTGTGCTTAGTTTCCGCCACACTTTTATCCAGTTTTACCAGCAATTTTTGTCAAACAGGGAATTCTTATCCCAGAAGCTGGAGTCCTTGGATTTATCAAACAGTAGATTGCTATATTCATTGTCTATTGTGTCTTGAGTACTTATCATATTCCACTTCTCTACCCTCTATTTCTTAGCTAATACCAAGTGGTTTTGATAATTGCTGCTTTATAATACAATTTGAAATCTGGTAATGCTAAGCCATCCTCCCTAGTATTTCTTTTCATTAGACCCCTTGATATTCTGGATCTTTTGCTGATCCAGATGAACTTTGATTCTATTTTTTCCAGTTCTAGAAAATGATTTTCTGATAGTTTCATTGGTATGTCACTAAATAAGCAAATTAATTTAGATAGAATTGTCATTTATACTATATTGACTTGGCCTACCCACGAGCAATTGATATTTTCCCACTTACTTAGATCTGACTTTATTTGTGGCAAAATATCTCCTAGTTGTGTTCATATAATCCCTGGGATTTGCTTTGGTAGGTAAACCTCCAAGTATTTTATAGTGTCTACCCCACCTTTAAATGGGATTTCTTCTTCTATCTCTGGCTATTGGGCTTTGTTACTAATATATAGACATGCAGAAGATTTGTGTTAGTTTATTTTGTAACCTGTAACTTTGCCAAAGTTGTTTATTATTACAAGCAGCTTTTTATTTGAATCTCTGGGATTTTCTAAGTATATAATCATATCATTTGCAAAGAGTGATAACTTAATTTCTTCTTTGTCTATCCTAATTCCTTAATTTCTTTATTTTGTCTAATTGCTATAGCTAATATTTCTAAAACAATATTGAATAGTAGTGGTAAAAATAGGCATCTTTTTTTTCCCCTTGATATAATTAGAAATGCATCTAGCTTATAACCATAACATATAATGGTTGCCAAAGGTTTTAAGTAGATACTGCTTATTATTTTGTGAAAAGTTCCCTTTATTCCTGTGGTCTCCAATATTTTTAATGGGAATGGGTATCATAGTTTGTCAAAAGCTTTTCTGCGGGGGGAGAAGCCAAGATGATGGCGGAGTAGAAAGACTCACGTATGCTAGCTCCGAATCCACAGCCCATAAATTTCCTGTAAGAACTTCCCACAAATTCTGGATCACTGCAAGGCGAACAGAAACACAGTGGAAGAGATTTCCGTTTCATAGAGCCCTGGAGAGCTGTCCCCAGTGGTCCATCGTGCCCTGGAAAGTGGAACCCACCCTTGTGCTGCCCTGGCCGCGCAGATCCAGGCAGGCTTCAGTGACAGAATCTCCAGTGGCCGGGAAGGTCCCTCCACCCACAGGCGCTACAGGTCAGTGAGAGAGACTTCTAGGCTGGCCGAGAGGGGAGTGGGGAGTCTCCGTGACTCAGCCTCCTTGGGAGGCAGCGGCGGAGGGAGCGGCATAGGCAGCTCACTGAAGAAAATAGTTCTCTCAAGATTAGAATGGAAGAGATGGAGGCTAATGACTTTCTGAGAAACCAAGAAATCATAAAACAAAATGAAACAAAACCAAAAGAATGAAAAGATGGAAGAGAATGTAAAATATCTCATTGGAAAAACAACTGACCTGGAAAATAGATCCAGGAGAGATAACTTAAAAATTATGGGACTACCTGAAGGCCATGATCAAAAAAAGAGTCTAGACATCATCTTTCATGAAATTATCAAGGAAAACTGCCCTGGGATTCTAGAACCAGAGGGCAAAATAAGTATTGAAGGAATCCATCGATCACCACCTGAAAGAGATCCAAAAAGAGAAACTCCTAGGAACATTGTGGCCAAATTCCAGAATTCCCAGCTCAAGGAGAAAATCTTGCAAGCAGCTAGAAAGAAACAATTCCAGTATTGTGGAAATGCAATCAGGATAACACAAGATCTAGCAGCTTCTACATTAAGGGGTGTGGAATAGGATATTCCAGAAGTCAAAGGAACTAGGCCTAAAACCAAGAATCACTTACCCAGCAAAACTGAGTATAATACTTCAGTGGAAAATATGGTCTTTCAATGAAATAGAGGACTTCCAAGCATCCTTGATGAAAAGATCAGAGCTGAAAAAGGAAATTTGACTTTCAAACACAAGAATGAGAAGAAGCATGAAAAAGTAAACAGCAAAGGGGAGTCATAAGGGACTTACCGAAGGTGAACTGTTTACATTCCTATATGGAAAGACAATATTTGTAACTCTAAAACGTTTCAATATCTGGGTAGTTGGTGGGACCACACATAGATGTACACACACACACATGCACGCACACACACGTACATGCGTGCATGCACACACGCATACACACAAGCACGCACACACAGAGACAGAGAGCACAGAGTGAATTGAATAGGAGAGTACCATATCTTAAAAAAAATTAAGGTAAATGGTGAGAGAGAAAGGTAGTGGGAGGAGAGAGGGTGAAATGTAATGGGGTTAATTATATCTCATTCAAGAGGAAAGCAGGAAACTTTTTAGTGGAGGGAAAAGAGGAGAGCTGAAAAAAAAAAACATGAAGTTTACCCTCATCACATTCGACTAAAGGAAGGAGTAAAATGCACACTCATTTTGGTATAAAAACCTATCTTACAGTACAGAAAAATGGGGAAGAAGGAGATAAGCAGGGAGGGAAGGATGATGTAAGGGAGGGCAATGGAAGAAGGGAGCAATTTGAGGCCATCACTCTTGGGGAGGGACAGGATCAAAAGACAGAATAGAAACAATGGGGGGCAGAATAGGATGGAAGGAAATACAGTTAGTCTTATACAACACAACTATTACCGAAGTCATTTGCAAAACGACACAGATAGGGCCTATATTGAATTGCCTGCCTTCCCAAAGGGAATGGGTGGGGAGGGAGGGATGGGGAGAATTTGGAACTCAAAGTTTTAGGAACAACTGTTGAGCATTGTTCTTGCTACTAGGAAATAAGAGATACAGTTAATGGGGAATAGAAAGTCATTTGGCCCTACAGGACAAAAGAGAAGATGGGGACAAGGGAAGGGAGGGATGATAGAAGAGAGGGCAGATTGGTGATAGGGAAAATTAGAATGCTCGGTGTATTGGGGTGGGTGGAGAGGATAAATGGGGAGAAAATTTGGAACCCAAAATTTTTGTTAAAATGAATGTAAAAAGTCAAATAAATAAATAAATAGAAATTTAAAACAAATTTAAAAAAAGCTTTTTCTGCATCTGTTGAGATAATCATGTGATTTCTGTTCATTGTTGTTGTTTATATGATCAATAATGCTAATGGTTTTCCTAATATTGAGCCAGTCCTGAATTCCTCATATGTATCCTACCTGATCATAATGTACTATTCTCGTGATAATTTGCTGTATTTGTTTTGTTTAAAAGTTTTCCATCTGTATTCATTAAAGAAATTGGTCTATAATTTCTGTTCTCTGTTTTTTCTCTTCCTGAAGAGAACATCTCTTTAAAAAGGAAAATTGAACAAATGGAAAAGGAAGCAGTATTTTTCACTATTATTCTAAAAATATTAGCTGTAGCAATAAGAAAAGAAAAAGAAATTACAGGAATTGGAGTGGGCAAAGAACTAATATATCACTCTTTGCAGATGAAATAATGATATACCTAGAAAATCCCACAGAATCAAGTAAAAAATGACTTCAAGTAATGAACAACTTTGGCAAATTTGCAGTTTACAAAATAAACCCACACAAAATGTTCTTCATTTCTTTATATTAAGAAAGACACCCAACAGTCAGAGATAGAAAGAGAAATTCCAGTTAAAGCTTCAGTAGACACTATAAAATATTTGGGATTCTTGTGGTCCAAACAAACCAGGGTCTATATGAAAACAATTACAAAACTGTTTTCGAACAAATGTAGTCAAATCTAAGTGCGTGAGGTGAGTCAATATAATAAAAATGACAAGTCGGCCTAAATTAATTTACTTATCCAGTGACAAATCAAACAAATTATCAGATTATTATTTTGTAGAACTAGAAAAGTAATATCACAATTCATCTGGAAGAACAAAAGAAACAGAACATCAAGGGAAGTAATGAAAAGATATACCAGGGAAGGTAAATTAGTTCTACCAGATTTCAAACTGCATTATAAAGCAGAAGTTACCAAAAATCACTTGATACTGGCTAAGAAATAGAAGGATAGACCACAAAAATTGGTTAGGTACTCAAGGCACAGTAGTCAATGAATTTAGCAAACTACTGTTTGATAAACCCAAGGACCACATGTCCTGTGGTAAGAACTCACTGGTCTACAAATATTGTTGGGAAAAGTGGGTAACAGTGTTGCAGAAACTGGGTGTAGGCCAACGGATGTCAACAGACAAGAGAGTAAAGTCCAAATGAGTACGCGATCTAGGTATAAAGATTGACAATATAAGCAAAATAGCGGTTTAATAAATAGTGCATTTATCAGGTTTATGGTGAAAGGAAGAATTATTCACTAATCAAGAGAAAAAATTATAGGAAGTGCAAAATGGATAATTTTGATTACATTAAATTTAAAAGTTTTTTAAATGGTTTTATCTATTTTTAGATTTCCACATTCGTTTCCACAAAATTTTGAGGTTCAATTTTTTCCCCATCTCCCTCCTCCTCACACCCCATAACACCTTGCTTTCTGATTACCTCTTCCCTCGATGTGCCCTCCCTTCTTTTCACACCCCTCTCTTTTTTCCCACATCTTCTATCTTTTCTTGTAGGGCAAGATAAATTTCTATACCCCATTACCGTATTTCTTATTTCCCTGTTATATGCAGGAACAGTTCTCAACATTCTTTTGTAATACCTTGAATTCCAACTCCTCTCCCTCCTTATCTCCCTGCCCATTCCCACTGAGAAGGCAAGCAATTCAATACAGGCCATGTATGTGTTGTTTTGTAAAGGACATCCATAATAGTCACGTTGTGCAAGACTAACTATATTGTCCTCCATTCTACCTTGCCCCCCCTTTTTCTATCCTCTCATTTGACCTTGTCCCTTCCCAAAAGTGTGTCCTTCTACTTACACCTTTCTCCCACTAGCCCTCCCTTCTATCATCCCCCTCACCCTACTTGTCCCGTTCTCTCTTGCTTTCCTGTAGTGTAAGATAGATTTTCATGCCAAATTATGTGAACATGTTATTCCCTAGTTAAGCCATAGGTGAAAAGTGTAAACTTCACTTTTCCCTTCTCATCTTGTACATTTTTTCCTCTATTGAAAAAGATTCTTCTTATCTCTTCTATGAATGATAGTCTTCCCTATTCCATTTCTCCCTTTTTCCTCCCAATATTTTCTTCTCTCACCCCTTAATTTGATTTATTTTTTTTATGGATATCATGTCTTCTTATTCAACTCAACCTGTAGTCTCTGTGTGTGTGTGTGTGTGTGTGTGTGTGTGTATGTCTGTGTGTATGTAATTCCTCCACCTACTCAAATACTGAGAAAAGTCTCAAGAGTTACAAATATTATCTTTCCATGTAGGAATGTAAACAATTCAGTTTTAGAAAGTCCTTTATGATTTCTCTTTCCTGTTTATCTTTTCATGCAGCTCTTGATTCTTGTGTTTGAAAGTCAATTTTTCTATTCAGTTCTGGTCTTTTCGTCATGGATGCTTGAAAGTCCTCTATGTGATTGAATGACCATTTTTTCATGTGAAGTGTTATACTTAGTTTTGTTGGATAGGTGATTCTTGATGTTAATCTCAGTTCCTTTGACTTCTGGAATATCCTACTTCAAATCTTTTGATCCCTTAATGTAGAAGCTGCGAGATCCTGAGTTATCCTACTTGTATTCCCACAATATTAGAACTGTTTCCTTCCAGCTGCTTGCAATATATTTTCCTTGACATAGGAACTCTGAAATGTGGCCACAATATTCCTAGGAGTTTTTCTTTTCAGGTCACTTTCAGGAGGTGATCAGTGGATTCTTTCAATATTTATTTTGCCCTCTGGTTCTAGAATATCAGGACAATTTTCCTTGATAATATCATGGAAGATAATGTCTAGGCTCTTTTTTTGATCATGGATTTCAGGTAGTTACATAATTTTTAAATTGTTTCTCCTGGATATAGTATCCAGGTCAGTTGTTTTTCCAGTGAGGTCTTCCACCTTATCTTCTATTTTTTCAATCCTTTGGTTGTGTTTCGTAGCTTCTTGGTGTATTGTACAGTAATTAGCTTCCCTGAGCTCCATTTTCATTTCAAAAAACAGAAAACTATTTGGTTCAGTGAGCTTTTGAACCTCCTTTTCCATTTGACTGATTCTGCTTTTAAAGCCTTCTTCTCTTCATTGGCTTTTTGGACCTCTTTTTCCAGTTGAGTTAGCCTGTTTCTAAAGGTGTTATTTTCCTTGTACTTTTGGTTCTACTTTAGCTGTTGGCTTACTTTTCAAGCTCTTCTATGGCCTGAGCCCACTTCATATTCATTTTGGAGGTCCTTCAGGCAGAAGCCTTGAGTTTTGACAGTATGTGAGCATTCTCATGTGAAGGAATATAAGGAGACACCTGTTCACCCAGAACGTAGCCTTCTATGGTCTTATTTTTTCCCCCTTTTTTGGGCATTTTCCCAGTCAGTTACTTGACTTATCAATGTTTTGTCAAGAGGAGGATCCTAGTGTGCTTCCTCCCCCCCAGAACCATGCTTAGGGCTGAGATTCAGATCAGTTGCTCAGTTTCCCCAAGGGCTTGTGCCTGAATCAAGGCCACCACTGAGGGATGAGGTTCAGATCCCCTCCTCAATACCCCCAAAGTCTTTAAACTGTTTAGCTAGGACAATGGACCCAGGCTGCTTCTGTGGCCACAGTAACTGCCCATAGCCCATTGCTCCTGCTGTCGTAGCCTCTGGTGCAACCTGGGACCAATGCTGGTGAGACCCTGCTCCCTTCTCACCCAGCTTGGAACACCCTCCCACACTGACCTTTGAAGCTTCCTTTGCTGTGTGTGGGTTGAGGGATCTGGGACCTTCCCTGCTGAGGATTTTACCCCAAAGACATGTTCTGGTCCCGTTTCTCCCCATGCAGTGTGACCAGGGCTGGACTCTGTATTGCTCAACCTCCTGTGAGATAGACCTTTCCTATCAGCCTTCCAGATTACCTTTGGCTGGAAATCTCTTTCACTGTGTTGTTCTGTGACTTCTGCTGGTCTAGAATTTGTTGAGAGTAATTTTTAAGTGATACAATATATATGTCTTTCTACTCTGCCATTTTGTCTCTGCCCCCAAACTGAAAAGTTTTTGCACCAACAAACCCAATGCAACCAAGTTTAGGAGGGAAGCAGAAATCTGGGAAATGATTTTTGTAGCTAGTGTCTGTCATAAAGGTCTCATTTCTAAGCTATACAGAGAACTGAGTCAAATGTACAAGAATATAAGTCATTCTCCAATTGATAAATGGTCAAAGGATATGAACAGGCAGTTTTCAGAATAAAAAATCAAAACTGTCTACAGTCATATGAAAAAATACTCTAAATCACTATTGATTAGAGGGATGCAAATCAAAACAACTCTAAGACATCTCATCATACCCATCAGATTGACTAACATGACAGAATAGGATGATGATAAATGGTAGAGAAGATGTGGGAGAGTTGGAACACTAATTCATTTCTGGTGGAGTTTTGTTGCGATCTAATCATTCTGGAGAGCTATTTGAAATTATTCCTAAAGGGCTACAGTGATGTGCATACCCTTTGTTTCAGCAATATCTCTCCTAGCACCATATCTCCAAGAGATCACAAAAGTGGAAAGGGTTCCAAATGTATAAAAATATTTACAGCAGCACTCTTTGTTGTGGTCAAAACCTGCAAATCAAAGAGATGTCCATGAATACAGGAATGGTTGAATAAATTATGATATATGATTGTAATGGAAGGCTTTTGTGGTATAAGAAATGATGAACAGGAAGACTTCAGAGAGGCCTGAAAAGACTTGTATGAACTGATACTGTGTGAAAAGAACGAGGAGAACTTTATACATAGCAGTAACCACAGTGTGCAAGATGTTTATTTATTTTTTTCTGGTAGTCTTAGGATTTCATTGTAATGCAAGGACTTAAAAAATTCCCGGTGGTTTCTTAAGGCAAAATACCTTCCACATCCAGAGAAAGAGCTATTGAAATTGATCACAGAATGTAGCAGATCATTTTCTTTTGTATTGTGTTTTGGTTTGTTTTATGATTTCTGTTATTCATTTTAATTCTTCTATGCAGCATGATTAAGGTGAAATTGTGTTTAATAGGAATGTATGTGTAGAACTTATATAAAATTGTATGCCATCTCAGGGAGAGAGGGAGGAGGGAAAAATCTAAGTTATGTGGAAGTGATTGTGGAACACTGAAAACAAATAAAATAATAATAATAAAAAATAAAATCATTTGCCAGTTTTTCTTCTGCCTCCCTGTTTTGACTTTTAAAATCCTTCTTGAGTTCTTCCAAGAATGCTTTTTGTGCTACCAATTAGTTCATAATCCCTTTTGAAGATTCAGATACAAGTACAGTCTCAGTGCTGGCCTCTTCAATATTCGTGTTTTGGTCCTTGTCCCCATAGAAAGATTCTATTGTCTTATCTTTTCTGATTTGCTTCTAGCTCATGATGATTGCCCTTTTCCTGACGTTTTAACTGTATCTCTTCCTCTGGGGCACAGGGGACTCTGTCTCACCCTTCTTTTGCTTAGAACTTGAAGCTTTGTGTATGTGGCTTCTGGTTCTTTCTGCTAGAACCTAGAATTCTGTGACTTACCTAGTGCTTAACTGACTGATTAGTCAAGGGAGAAGTCAAGTGAAATCTTTCTGATTTTCCATGGAGTTGCCATTGAGTTAGCTGTGTTAAATGTGGGGGAGGGGTAATCTGACCATAGGAGGTCTCCTGTCCTTAGTACACTCAGGTACAATGGTTAGTGAACTCTGTTTGCACTAGTGTCTTTCCTATTCCTCTGACTGTGCTGAGGAACACCTGGGATCCTGGTGTTGACAATTGGGGGTACCCACCTGGGGTTCTGGATCTCTTCCTGGTTTACTGAGGTGAGCATGCCTGGGACAGCTCAGTTCCTATATTGTTCTCCTTCAGCCACAGAAGAGGACCCCCCCCCTTTGTGATTTTCCTAGCCTCAAGGGCTAAAAGACTGTTTACCCTTTCGACTAATCACACTGTTCCACAATTTTTCCTGGGGAAATATTCTATGGGTTTTTCAAGGTCAGTAAGAAGAGGGAGAGAGGATTTGCCGATCACTCCACCATCTTGGCTCTTGGAAGTTCAAATAGATGACTTATAGACGTTTGATCTGTGAGTTGATATTCTCAGGAGCAGCTGCTCCAGTTACCTGAGATACTATGGTTCTCTCTCACTCATTTCCACTGGACTCCCATCATGGGTTGCTATATTTGAGTTTCTACAAGGTGGCTCCAACTTCCAACTACCTGAGGCTTCCTGCTTGACTTTGCTATGGCAGGATTCTCGCTGGTAGAGCCTGTGAAGTGTGAGCTGTGTCTTCCTCCAGCCCCATCCTACAGATCCTTCCCATTGACTTTTAAGTATGTCCTGGGTTGGAAATCTGCCACAGTCTTGTCTCCTATTGGATTCTGCCACTCTAAAATTTGATCAAATTCTCTTTTTAGAGGTATCTGAATGAGTTTGTCTTAGAGCTTAAGTAAGTAGCTGCTGTCACTCTGTCATCCTGTCTCCACCCTCCTTTCAAGTGTTCTTGATGAAAAGTGCAGAACTAAATAGAAAATTTGATTTTCGGATACAAGAATCAAGAAAATCATGAAAAAGTAAACAGGAAAGAGAAATCATGAGGGCCTATCAACTTCATAATGTGAGATGACTGTATAGGGATAGGACTATTGGTGGAGGCAAATAGAAACCATAGCCAAGTTTTTCTTCCTGATTGAGTGAATTTCACAAATTTATGTTGGAAAGAAAGAGGTACACAAGTAAATATAATACAAAATAATGCACAATAAATTCATCAAAGAGGAGAAAATTAAAATACAATAAAGAAGTCCGTGTTGTATGTGTTCAGTTGTTACTGTTATGTCTGACTCTTCATGATCCCACTTGGGGTTTTCTTGGCAAAAATTATGGAGTGGTTTGCCATTTCCTTCTTCATTTTATTTTATAGATGAGGAACTGAGGCAAACAGGATTAAGTGACTTGTCTAGGGTTGTAAGCTAATAAGTTTCTGAGGTTGGATTTGTACTCATAAGGTGAGTATTCCTGATTCCAACTCTAATGGTTAACCCGGTGTGCTACCTACCTTTCCAATTATATACCAACAAGAAAATAAGTGATATGATGCCAACGCTAAGTTTTATTTGAACAACATTCCCATTTTAACATAGTCCCAAGGCATTGTTGTACATTCACTGAAAGGGATGGGTTACATTTGTCTTGTGCTTACAAAAATTTGTATTACAAAAAATGCAAAGGTAGGAAATAAGTGCTCTGTAGGTATAAGGAATAGTGCAAGCAAACTGCAAAAATTTTAGAATTTTCATGGATTGGAGAAGAGTTCAGTTTGGCTGTATCATAAAGCATGTGCCTGTGTGAAAAAGGGTATAAAAGGTTGACAAATTGTCACGACAATAGATGACTAAGAATCTTAAATACCTGAAATTCCTGGAAAAAATTATGAAATATATTTACTAGAAAATTATGACAACAGGAAAAACAATAACAATGAAACCAGTTATTTGGAGAAAAAATCAGAGCCTCTCTGCCCTTTGCCCCATCAAAGTGATTATAATTTGATATTTTTCATCAGTATCACTCACTGTGATCTCATTCGATACTAGGATATCTTGAAATGTGTTGAT
Organism: Bettongia penicillata ogilbyi; assembly: GCA_023548195.1. NCBI lineage: Eukaryota > Metazoa > Chordata > Mammalia > Diprotodontia > Potoroidae > Bettongia > Bettongia penicillata. The sequence continues at coordinate 1,085,972 of JAJHZJ010000387.1, forward strand.
ACCAGGTTAAAAGCGTCCTTAAAGGAATTTATTCCTAGGAGAATAAAAGTCCATTCTTCTTATGTTGAATTCCAACAGTGCAAAAACATAAATGATGAAAGATGGGAAAACATAGATGAGTGGGAGACTTTATCATTGTAGGGGATCCCCACATAGGACCACAAATCCTTTGGAATTCTGGAGAATAATTCTCATCATACCTCAACATATTACTATAGAAATAATTCACTGTTAGAAAGTAAAGTGAAATATATGGAAATATATGGTGGAGTGACTATTAGATAATTTATGTAAGTGAAAATTTTTGAAAATAGAAAAACGTTATCAGGAACCCCAGTGTAAAACCATGTGGGATATACGTACATGAACAATGACAGAAAAAAATAGAATTTCGCCAATTTTTTATTTTCTTTTAATGAATGTCCCCATTATTTTGCAATTATGGTGAAATTAATTGAAAAAAAATTTCTTTAGAACCAGGAAATCTAATTGGTTTTCTCGTGAAAGGCTAACTGAAATCTCAGGAAATAAAATTCCTATAAAAATATTCTTAACTTGAAGAAAAATGGGTTTAATTTTTAAATTCTCAAGAAAATATTGATGAGCAATGGTCTTCCATTTTCTTTTAAAAAACTAACATTTTTGGATATTGGGTCAAATTTTGAATGAGCAAGAAAAAATTCTATTCTCAGATGCATTTAGCCTGGAATCCTCTCAGATGCATTTAGCCTGGAATCCACAATGTATCCTGTTCTCATGACTGCTAATGGCTAGGAGATTATGGCCTCTGGCATAGACTCACCTAAGAGAATTGAGAAGAGCTCATAAAATATTGTCATAAAAATACCCACTCCTGACCTTTGTGTTGTCACCTATGTATTGTATATTTTAAAGTTTTTAATTCTTTTTCTTTAGTACAATCCACTGTATCAAATGTCCTTTCATCATTATTTGTGGTGTCACCTTAATAAAGCCAGTCAACCAAATCCTAGAGGGGGTGTGGAAAAGTTGGGACACTAATGCACTGTGGGTGAAGCTGTGATCTCATGCAACCTTTTTGAAATACAATTTGGAACCATCCCGAAAGGGCTGTGAAATTATGCATATCCTTTGATGTAGCAATCCTAGATCCATTCTCCAAAGATAAAAGGAAAATGACCCACATACTCAAAACTGTTCATAGAATTCCTTTTTCTGGTTTCAAAGAATTAGAAACAAAGAGCTGCCTATCCGTTGGAGACTGGTTACTATTGTGCTCTATGAAATGATTACAGAATTAATTTCAGAAAAGTCTACAAATAAATATTAATTTATGCAAAGTAAAATGAAGAAAAACAGGAAAAAATCTACATAGTAATAATAATATTCTAATCATATATAATGGAGATTCTCTCTTTCTTTCTCTCTTTCTCTCTCTCTCTCTCTCTCTCTCTCTCTCTCTATATATATATATATATATATATATATATATGGGGGATGTGTAGGAAGTGTATATATGTCTATATGTATTATATATGTAGATATTTTCAAACACAAAAATGAAGTAATTTCTGCCTTCTACTAATTTACATTCTATTAAAGGGGCACTCCTCAGATAAACATGTATCAAACGAAAACACAAAAATAGACACACAGGGAAATTCACTATGATAACTCTGTTGCCCCAAAGTGAATTATTCCATCCTGCTGAGGTCTTTCAAGGCTCTCTACTTCTCTCTCCTTCCCACAAAGTATGTGATAAAAAGAAAAAAATTAGACACTGACTACAACATTGGTGCATTTAAATAAGCATTGTTTGAAATAATATGATAATAGGATCATGATATCAGAGATTTAGAATGGGAAGAATGTTCAGAGTTCTCTAGTTCAATAATATCAAACTCAAATAGAAATAGATCCTTGTGGGCCACATATGGAAAACCACATTAGAAAACCACAATTAATATTATCTGTCTTGTATTGTATTTTCATTATTTTTAAACATTTCTTAATTACATTTAAATCTTGATTTACTCACACTTGGAAGTTTTTCATTTTGCTTCGCTGGGCACCAGTTTGACACTTCTGATTTAGTTCATTGCACTGCATTACAGATAAGTAAATTAAATTTCAGGGAAATTTCTTGACTATACCAAGGATAAACAGGTAATTTGTGTTAGAGGAGGGATTCGAAGTCAGTTACAAAACCCCCAGATCCATGGTACTTACCAATCTAATACATGGACAATAAGATCTGAGAACTGAAATTCCAGTTTTGTTATTTCAACCTATAACAGCAGGCAAATCCAAGATGGCAGAGTAGAAGCAGTGATCTGCTAGAGCTCCCCCCAATGCCCTCAAAAAACCTATAAAATGACTAGAAACATTTTAGAGGAGCAGTAGCCTCAAAATTACAGATTGTAGAAAATTTCCAGCCCAAGACACTCTGAAAAATTTAAAGGGACTATTGCACTGGACTGGGAACACAGCATAGTTTGGCATGCAATGTAACCAGTACTGACTGGGCTGGAGTGGAGCTTAGGGAACTGTGTCTCTGGTGGCTGCTTTGGTTTCCAGACCTCTCAATCCACAAACAACAAAGACAGCTTCAAATTTCAGTGGGAATCTCTCATCTGCCTGAGGGGGAGCATGGCCCTGCCCCAGCCCCAGTCCCAGCACTGGCTCTAGCCCAGTCCCTGTCCAAGGGCAGTGGCAGCCACTGGTGAGGCTGCAGCTGCTTTTGGAGCACTCCAGTTAACAAACACCTTAAAAGTCAAGTAATTGGCTGGGAAAATGAGCAAACAGGGGAAAAAAGAAACAGACTAGAGATTCTTACTTTCTCGGTGAAGAGGTATTTTCTTATGTCATTGGTGATGAGGAAGATCAAAACACAGAACCAGAAAAGGGCAAAAAAGCCCAAACTCCTAAATCCAAAGACTTCAAGAAAAATATAAATTTGTCTCAGGGCATGAGAGATCTGAAAAAGGATTTTAAAACCAAGTAACAGAAGTAGAGGAAAAATTGGGAATAGAAATGAGAGTAATGCAAAAAAATCGTGAAAAACTTGTGAACAGCTTGCTAAAGGAAACCCCCAAAATTACCGAAGAAAATAACACTTATAAAATTAGACCATCACAAGTGGCAAAAGAGGAACAAAAACCAATGAGGTGAAGAATGCCTTAAAAAGCAGAATAGGCTAAATGGAAAAAGAGGTCCGAAATCTCACTGAGGAAAATAATACCTTGAAAATTAGAATGGTGCAAATGGAAACTAATGACTTTATGAGAAATCAGAATATTATAAAACAAACAAAAAATAATGAAAAAAACGAAAGACAATGTGGAGAATTTCATTGGAAAAGCAACTGACCTGGAGAATGGATCCAGGAGAGATAATTTGAACTACAAGAAAACCATGATCAAAAAACTAGTCTAGACATCATTTTTCAAGAAATTATCAAAGGTAAGTGCCCTGATATTTTAGAACCAGAGGGGAAGATAGAAATGGAAAGAATCCACTGATAACCTCCTGAAAGAGATACCGAAAGGTAAACTTCAAGGAATATTGTAGACAAATTCGAGAGCTCCTAGGTCAAGGAGGAAATATTACAAGCATCTGGAAAGTAACAATTCAAATATTGTGGATGACATAAGATTTAGCTCCTTCTACACTAAGGGATATGAGGGCTTAAAATACAATATTCCAGAAGTCAAAGGAGCCAGGATTAAAATCAAGAATCACCTACCCAGCAAAACTAAGTATAATACTTCAGAGGAAAATAATGGAAATTCAGTGAAACAGAGAACTTCCAAGGATTCTTGTTGAAAAGACCAGAGTTTGATAGAAAATTCGACTTTCAAATACAAGAATGAAGAGAACATGAAAAGGTAAACAGAAAGGGAAACCATAAGGTACTTATGAAAGTTGAACTGTTTACATTCCTACATGGAAAAATGATATTTGTAACTCATGAGACCACCTTCAATTTTAGGATAGTTGGAGGGAACACACACACACACACACAAACATGTGTGTGTGCGTATATATGTGTGTGTATATATACATTTGTACACACATATATGCATATATGTGTATGAGTACGTGTGTGTATATATACAGTGAGGGATAGTGAGGGGGGAAGAGAATGAACTGAATATGAAGGGATGATACCTACAAAAAGAAAATTAAGTGTTAAGAGGAATGTACTGGCAGAGAGAAAAAGGAAGACGTAAAATGTAGTAAATCATCTCACGTCAAAAAAGATGAAAGAGTTTTTATAATCGAGGGGAAGAAAAGGGAAATTAGAGGGAATAAGTCAGCTTTCCATTCATCAGATTTGACTTCAGGAGGGAATAACATACACACTCAAAAGGGTATGAATATTTTTCTTAGCATACAGGAAAGTTGGGGAGAAGGGGAAAACAGAGTGGGGACAAAGAAGGGACAGCAGATTGGGGGAAAAGGTAATAACAAGCTAACACTTCTGTAGAGGGACATGTCAAAGGAAATAATAGAATAAATGGAGAATGGGACAGGATGGAGAGAAATATAGTCTTTCACATGATTGATATGGAAGTGTTATTATCCAGGACTACACATGCATAACCTATATCAAATTGCTGGCCTTCTCAGAGAGGAGAATGGGGAAAAGGGAGATAATATGGAACTCAAACTTTAAAAATGAATATTAAAAAAATTTTTGCATGCAATTAGGACATAAGATATATAGGTAGTGAAGCATAGAAATCTATCTTCCCCCTAAAGGGAAAACAGAAAGGAAGGGAATAAGAGACAGGGGTAATAAAAGGGAGAGCAGATTGGAGGAAAGGGTAATCAAAATACATACTACAATTGGGCGGTGGAGTGTGGAGATGGGGAGGAAATTTGAAATTCCAAATTTTGTGGAAGTGAACGGTGAAAACTGAAAATAAAGCATTTTCTTTTAGAAAATGAAAAAAAAAAATAACAAACTATACCTCTGTAGAGAACTCACTTAAGTTGTTCAGGCTCCCATTCTCTGATGTTAAGAATGAATTTTTATGACTAGTTCTCCTGTAAGGTCATTTCAAGTATATATATACATACATACATACACACACATATATGTGTGTATATATATATGTTTATATTTCAAGTATTCTATAAATGATAAACTGTAGATTTGCTGAAAAGTTCAGTAAAAAGACAATCTATTTTGGACTCTATCCAAAGTGGACTGAGCTGTAACCTAGGGACTTCATCTCAGGCTTTCATTGCTAATTTTTTCTTTTTCTATATCATCAAAGTCAATGAAAACTGAAGGCCACTCTGTGGAGTTCTCAAGATGATGGGTAACAGGTTTTGAACAATGAGAACATTCAGTCATCTTCAGACAGCCCTTCAAGGACTGAGCTTTTTAGCAGTCCTACAGATGTCACTCTGACTGCTACCCAGATATTTCCTGAAATGTCAGCATTGGGCAGAGTGCCATAATGCTTAATGTCTACATTATCTAACTGTGATGGCTTCCACAATGAGAGGTTCACTTGGGAGGGAGGTACTTATCACACGCATCTGTTCCTCTGTCTCCTAAACAACAGGATGCCTCCAAGTCAGTGAGGAAGCTCATCAATAATCTCACTTCCCCAGTAAGTCCTGGCTACCCACATTTGTGTTTTTCCTATGGATACTTGTCAGGCCCAACAGCTGCAAGTTTAATTTCCATTGCCTAGAAATGAAAAATACCAGGTTTCAAGACCACCCATTTACACACAGAATTCAGAAATAGAAGTATTTTGTTCCCCAGAGTTACATGGTGCCTCATGAAATCTCATTCTACAGCATCTTTGCTTTCTTAATAATGCAGGGTTGAACTGCAGATTGCTTTTTTCTCCTTGGGTGTAGGAAAATAGAAATTTGTGAATTTTATTCCTGCTATTAATAACTTGGCCCTCTAAGTTTTGCAATGTGCTGCCCTATCTAAACACATAATGTCACAACCGCAGAATATGTCATGTGACTGAGAAATGATATCCTTTATTTCATTTTGTCACCTTGTTTACTGGCTGACCCAAATGAGAGAAAGTGAGAGAAAAGGCATTCTCTTTATTCCAATTGACAATTTTATTTATAGGCTTTGAAACTCCTACAGTTGAATGAACTAGGCACACTCAGTGGTTCTTCCTGATATTCACTTTTTTTTTTCTTCAGGTAAATCATAAACCTAGTAGAGTTATATAGAAGTTGTACAACTGGCCCACAGCTGGAAATATACATTCATTTGAAAGTTATATAGCACAATGTTCCAACTTGAATGTGACCACAAGTTTCTAAATGTATGGGTCTATTTCAAATTCCCTAATGCCAGGCTTTCTGTGACTTGTTCTGGGTAATAATAACCCTTGCCTTCAGAGTCACACTGACTGCCACTTGATTTCTATAAGATTGTAGAAAATCATGTACAGCATCTTTTCATCAGGGAAAGAAAGGAGCACTACTTCTGAAAAGAGAGGATTTGATTTCAAATTCTACTCTATTTCCACTTATCTCCTGTGCTTCTCCTTGGCCAAATTATTGAACCTATCTGAGGTTCAGTATCCTCACAAATAAAATGAGGAGATTCGAACAAGATGACCCCTGAGATTCCTTCCAGTGTGACATACTCATATGACCCTCTGATTTGATCTAGAATGCTTTCTTCGGATTCAACTCCAAATTCGTGGGAACTTTCGTTTTCCAATCTTAGAGGAGAGACATATGTTAAAACATATGGCTCTGGTCAGGGGCCTGGCAAGTCTAGCAATACTAAATATTGTGCGCTTGTTTGAGGGTATAGATATGCAGATTAGGTGACCAGCGGCATCACTTTAAGACTGGAAAAAAGTAACAAAACAAATCTCTTTGAAGCATACAAGTCGTGTGTGGGGCAGGGGCTGGAGGGGTGGAGGATATTTATGAAACTCTAACTAGCAACTCAAGAAAGCACACAGTCTAATTGTCCACAGTCATTTTACGGGATGGATTTCTTCATGAAAACAAATGAAAGGGGTGTAAAATATTTTAATTCATATGCTATTCACTTTTCCCTATCTCTGATTCTCACAAAGAAAGCTAATGAAAGTGACATATTTCTTATGAAGACTAGAGAGGTGTTAATTATAATCATGCATTTCCTCAGACCTTTACCAAGCCTTGGGATAAGTTCAATTCTTTATGTCTCATTTTCAAAGCCTTTCTCTTGCTTCTAGGTTCAGTTTGGGCTATATATTGTTCATGACCTCCTGTACCTTTTTTCCAAAGAAAATGTTATTTCATCTTCAAATTGTCCTACGTATGTTGTTTGCGTGTTTCCTACATCTCTTTATTATCTGTTGTACATTGAATTTCTAATGTTCGTTTCATATTACTCCATCCCAAAATACCATCCTCAAGTAGAAAATAACTCCTTGGAGCCCAGGGGAATTTTATGGATTTGTTGAAACCCCATCACCCAGGAAAACAGCATGGCATCTTGGAAAAAGAATAAAATCTGTTTACTACCTTTTTCTACTAGTCCAAATTGTATAAGATCAAGAATCGCCTTTGTCACATATCCGAGATAAGACACAATCACAGAACCACGGAATTGGGCAGTACGCCTTTTTTCCAGGGTCTCCATACTTTTCTTGGAAGTAGGACCATTCTTCTGTATGGTCTGCCACCTTACAATTTGAGCAGTCAACAGGATACTGAAGAAATGGATTTAGGGAGAAAAACCTCAATTGGGGGTGATCTCAGATAGCCATCCATCATCCTGCGGGGAAGGGTGTCCAGGATGCTAGATGCCTACAGTCCACCTGGTGACTACAGGGATATCTGGCAAATGCTGATCAATGTAAGCCACTTGACAGGCCTCAGCAGGTGGAAGTCCAATTCCACAAGGGGTAATCTAATATGATGCCTTAATATTAGTGCAACACTAAAAAAATGCATTTTTGCAATTATATAGTTACATATTTTTCCAGTTGTTTACCTATCTATGAACATGTATATCATCCCATTAAAATGGAAACTACTTAAGCAATATGACAATCTCACTTTAGCATTTCTATCCTAATCTCTTTACACAGTGCCTGAAACATAATAGATCCTTAATAGATGCCTGTTCATTAATTCATTGGTGGATTGATTAGGTGTTAACTTTGTAATAAGGTAGAAAATTCAGTGACCGGAATAAAGACTAGTCTTTGTCTTCTCTACTCTGGTCTATTAACAGCCTTCTAATTAGACTCCCAGATTTCTACTTTCACTTTTTTGACCTATCTGGTGCCAAAATGATCTTTCAAAAGACAAGGAATGGTTTAATATTAATGTTTCTGTACATCCTGCATCAAATTATATACTGTCTTCAGAAGGGAAGAGGAGAGCAAAGGGGAGAAAATTTAAAACTTATGGAAGTTAATGCTTAAAAGTAAAAACAAATACATTAACTTAAAAAAAACAGACAAAATTAAGTCAAAAACAAATTAGAAATATTATATAATTAGAGCAAATGAAAAAATACATAAGAATAAATATGCTCACAAAGTGGGAAAAATAGTATTCCGTGGCTTGCAATTTTCAGTAAAACGAAATATAAATTCATCTTCTATTTAGAATCTTTTCTTACAATCTCCCTACAATTTATTTATCTAGACTTCTTTGACATTAATTTCCTTCATTTTTGCCAAGTAATAGTCAAAATGACCTATTTTGTGTTCCTTAAACTAAGCATTCCATCTCCCACTGCTATGCCTTTGCGTTGATGTGTCATTATATCCACAAAGAACTGCCTTGTTAAATCCCCCTCTTATAATCTGAAACTTCCTTGAAAGTTCAGTTGTCACATTACTCTCTATAGAAAAGCTATTCTTGATATTTTTTTCCTTCCTTAAATTCATACAATGACATTTGTGTTTTGATTTTTTTTTTATCTTTATACAACCATGATTTCCATAGGATAGGACTTAATAAATACTTGTTGGTCTGAGGGAAGTTAGGTTTTGAAGTAATAAAATAGGGGAGGCAGGTCTTGATTCTGAAGCGCTACCTATAAATTCATAAGGAGATAAGTAGGGACACTTCAAATAAAGTAGGAGTATTACTCAGGGCAGCTAGGTGCCTCAGTGAGTAGAGAGCCAGGCCTGGAGTTATCATCAGAGACTCATCAGTTCAAATCTGATTTCAGACATTAGCTGTGTGATCACGTGCAACTTACTTACCTGTTTGTCTCAGTTTTCTCATCTGTAAAATGAGTTGGAAAGGGAATTGGCTAACCACTACCGTATCTTTTCCAAGGAAATTCTCTAATGGGGTCACACAGAGTTGGACAAAATTGATGATAATGATGTGCTTAAGACAGAATCTCTGCTTACACAATATGTCTATGGATGGCTCCAGCTCTTGTTTCACCTTCAGTGAGCCTTTTCCAGTATTAGGCAGAGAATAAATTACTCCTGTCCTCTAAGATTTAATATCTCAGTAAATAAAAAAAATTGAAAAAATACAAATAGTGCTTTTTAAAGCTAAGAATTATAAATTTCTGTTCCTTTGGGTGGAAGTTAATCAAGGATTTGGTGGCTGGGTAAGGATGAAATCACTTTCCTTTCATGTAAAAAAATGATGTTTCTTTTTTAAGTCATTGGATAAGGGAGAGAAGATATTTTAGAAAGTTGTGGGTGAGGATTTCTCCAAAAATTAGGGAATAGTATATGTCGATAATATGATCAACTCTCTTTACTTTGTCATTGGTGAAATGAGACAAGATAAAATATGAGGATCTCTAATATTGTTGGCAGATTTATTAGTAGATTTCTTAAATTTTAGTATTCTTTTTTTAGCATTTATTCAAAAAATGACCTGAATTTTTTCCCCTCTCACCCATCAAGAAAGCAAAAATGTGATATTAATTATACATGTGAAACCACACAAGACATATCGACATATTAACGATGTTGAAAAAAATAGGAAAAATAAAATGAAAATATGTGTGTGTGTGTGTGTGTGTGTGCGTGTACCCAAATTCTCACTGAGCTTCCTTGAGTTATTTTTCTGGAGATGGGCACCATTTTTCATCATAATTTCATTGGAATTACCATGGATATTTGTATTGATCAGAATGGACAAGTCATTCACAGTTGATCGTCTTACAATATTGCTGTTAATGTGTACAGTGATTTCCTGGTTCTAGTCACTCAATTTTCATGAGTTCCAAAAGATTTTTCCAGGATTTTCTGAAAACATCCTGTGTGTGACTTCTTATAGAATATTATTCTATCACAACTATATACCACGAGTTATGCAACCAATCTCCAGCTGATTGGCATCTACTCAATTTCTAACTCTTTTCCACCAAAGAAGGAGCTACTATAGATATTTTGTATATATGAGTCATTTTTCTTTTCCTATGATTTTTGTGTGGTATAGACCTGGTAGTACTGTTGCTGGATCAAGGGATGTACATAATTTTATAGATGTTTGGGCATAGTGAAAAATTGTATTCCAGAATGGTTAGGTTGAATCACAGTTCCCCTAACTATGCATGTTTCTCAATTTTTCCATAACCCCTCCAACATTTCTAAATTTCCTTTTCTGTCATATTTGCCAATTTGATAGGTATAAGATAGTATTTCTGCACTACTTTAATCTTTATTTCTCTAATCAATAGTGATTTAGACCATTGTTTAGTATGACTATTGAAAGCTTTGATTTCTTCTTCTGAAAACTGTGTGATCATATATTTGACTATTTTTTCAATTGAAAGATGACCCATTTTTTAAAATAAATTTGACCCAGTTCTCTATAACTTTGAGAAATGAGTTCTGTATCAGAGAAATTTGATGTATTTTTTCTGGCTCTAACTTCTTGCCTTCCTTTTAATCTTATCTGTATTTTTGTGTGAAATCTTTTGAATTTAATGTAAAAATATTTTCCATTTTACTTTCAGTGAATTTACTGTAATTTGATCGTATTTTCCCTTATTCATAAACCTGACAGGTAAAATTTTCTATGATTTCCGAATGTGCTTATCTATATATAGGCATATATTATAAATAATGTATCCATTTTTGCCTTACTTTGGCTTGTGGTGATCTAAATTTCTGTCAATCTATTATGAATTCTTCCCAGCATTCTTGGCAAATATTGAGTTCTTGCCTCAAAAGGTCAGATATTTGGGATTATGTTTTTTTTTTCTTTTTCCCACTTAATAGTATTTTTTTCAGTTACATTTAAATATAAATTTCAATATTCACTTTTATAAGGCTTTGCTCCCAATATTCTCCCTTCCCTACCCTCTCCCCAAGATAACAACCATATGATATAAATATGCACATATAATCATATTAAACATATTTTCACATTAGTCATATTGTGAAAGAAAAATAATGAGAAAGAAAAAAAGGGAAAACAGTACACTTAGATTTATGTTCAGACTGCAAAGTTCTTTCTCTGGAGATGGATAGCATTTTTCATGATGAATCTTTTGGAATTGTTTTAGGGTATAGTATTTCTGAGAAGAGATAAGTCTATCAAGTTTTCTCATCATACCGTGTTGGTGTTACTGTATACAGTGATGTCCTAGTTCTTCTTACTTCACTCAGCATCAGTTCATGTAAGTTTTTCCAGGTTTTTCTGAAATTTGCCTGTTTCTTTGGAATTATTTAACACTAAATTTTTATGGTCATTTACTACTGTGCTTTGTATACTGAATTTATTTCCATTATTCACTACTTTATTTTTTAGCCAGTACAATGTTGCTTTCATTATTATTGTTTTGTAATATAGTTTGAGACCTGGTACTCTGAGTCTGCTTTTCTTCAAATGTTTTTCTTTCACTTTTATTAATTCCCTTGAAATTTTTTACTTTGTTTTTCTTCCACGTAATTTTCTTACTATTTTTCCTAGCTCTATAAAATAATAGACAGCTTGATTTGGTATGACACAGAATAAGCAGATTATAAGAAATTTAGGTAGAATTGTTATTTCTTTATATTGTCTTGATTTACCTATAAGAAATTAATATTTTTCCAGCTGCTTACATCTGCCTTTATTTTTGTGAAAAATACTTGTATTTGTGTTCATATAATGGTAATATATATAAATGCTGATAATTTCAGTGAGTTTATTTTATATTCTGCAACTATACTAAAATTTTCAAATGGTTCAACTGATTTTTAGTTGATTCTTTAAGTACATAATTATATTGTCTACAAAGAGTGATAGATTTCTTTCTTTGCCTTTTGCAATTCCTTTAATTTTCTTTACTTGCCTTATTGCTGTAGCTAGTGTTTGAAAAATGTTATTGAATAATAGTGATGATAATGGACATCCTTGCTTCACTCCTGATCTTACTGAAAAGGCTTCTAGATGATTTCCATTGTAGATAATGCTTGCTGATGGTTTTAAATTGATACTACTTATCATTTTAAGAAAGCTCCATTTACTCATGGTCTCTAGTGTTGTTTCTAAATAAAAATGAGAGATGTGTTTTACCAAAAGCCCTCATCTGTTGAGAAAATTATATGTTTTTTTGCTATTTTTATTATTCATATGCTCAGTAATGCTGATGGTTTTCTTAATATTGAACCAGATATCCATTTATGGTATAAATTGCACATACTCATGCTCCATAATCTTTCTGAAATACTATTGTAATCTCCTTACTAGTATTTTCTTTTGAAATGTTGCATCAATATTAATTAGAAAAATTAGGTTATAGTTTTCTTTTTATGCATTTGTTCTTTCTTATTTAAGAATTTGTACTATATTTGTGTCATAAAAGGATTTTGGTATGACTGCTCATTTTTCCGCTAGTTTATGTGGTATTCTAATTAGTTGTTCTTTAAATGTTTAGTAGAATTCACTTGTGGGAGTGGGATAGAGTTCAGATGGAGGTGAGATGCCAGAAAGTTTCCTGAGCTCTCTCCAGTTTATCTTAGAAACATTAAATTAAGTCTCTAAGTGGATTCTGGAGCAACAAAATCCACAAACAGATGGAGTGAAACAATTTTCCAGCCCAAGATAAATTAGAAGGATTTCAGAAAAGCCCTGTTTCTCTTGGGTAAAAGGAGAGTGCAGTCCAGTGCATGTGAGTGTTCAGGCAAGTTAGCCAGGGATTATTAGTTACATTAGAACACCAGCTGGGGCTTTGGTGTTGTGCTTGGCCTGCTAGTGCAGGGAAACTCTAAGGCCTCTAACCCCAGCACAGCAGGCAAACTGTCAGCTCTGGAACCCAGGACACAACAGGTATGATTAGGCCTAACCACTGCAATGCAGTGGCTAAGCCACTAGCCCCCTAAGCCCCAGTGCAGAAAATCAGTGATCAGTACCCTGCCCCCCCCCCCCCCAGTGCAAGAAGTTTCAAACATTGCCCTTTGTACCCCAGCAGTGGAGCTCAAATTTAAAAATGAGCAAAAAAAGACCTTCTTCCTATTCAGCCCTTATTTCCCACACTGCTCCATGCTTCTTTCTCTCTCTCACTTTGACTTATTCTAGTCAGTGGAGTGCTTGTTAGTACAAGCTGTGGTATAAAGATAGCTAAATCTAAGCATCATACCACCCACAACCAATCATGAAAATGGCACAGAAATGGCATCAAGAAACCTAGGTCACAGAGATACAAGTCTCTGAAAAGTATTAACCCCAAGTTTCTGAGAAACATGTGCTTTGTCAAGAAACACAACAAGAAAGGGCTAAAGAAGATGCAAGTCAATGATTACAAAGCCATTAAGACCATGAGCACCAAAGCCTCCAAGGTCAAGCTCCTCAGGCCCAAGATCCCCAAGGCCAGTGCCCCACGTGCTGGCCACGAGATGGTCACCAAGCATCCAGGCTCTAGAGTTGGCATCAAATGTCTAAGCCTCAGGAATGTGAATCTTGACTCTAGGTTTGACAAAACCACTGACCCCAAAGCTGCCAAGTCCACTGACATCCAAGGTCAGGAAGTCTGCCACCAAGGTCACTAAATCTTATCCCAAGGCTATCAAATGTAACCCTACTGCTGCCAAGTCTGACACCAAGGTTGCCAAGTCTGATCCCAAGACAGATAAGGCCACAAAGCCGAGTGATTCCAAGGCTACTAACCCTACTGACCCCATGTCTGCTGAGTCTAAACCCAAAGATCCTGGGACTAAAGCTGCTAGTCCAAACTTTCAAAATATATGGACTTGTTTTAACCTCAAACCAACGTTGTTTGTATGATTGTTCACTATTATGTACAAATAAAGGAAAAGGTTAGCCATAAAAAAGAAAAAAAATGAGAAAAAAAACCACAATAAGCATCCTGACCTTAGAAAGCTACTATGGTGATGGAGAAGATGAAAACAGAAACACAGAAGAGGACAGCAATGACAAAAGCCTGTATGTGAAGCCACAAAGTGGAATATGAATTGATCTCAAGCCCCAAAAGTCCTATTAGAAGAGCTGAAAAAGGATTTTAAAAAATCATAAAGGTAGAAGAAAAATTGGGGAAAAAAATGAGAGTTTTGAAAGAGAATTGTGAAAAATAAAAGTCACTTATGAATCCTCCTGATGTAGGATTGTTCCTTAGGAAGATTTCTTAATGGTTGTCCCATACTTTCTTTTTCCAAGATAGAGTTAATATTCTATTCTCTCTTTATTTGAGCAATACATACATACATACATACATACATACATACATATATATATATATACATATATATATATAATCGTCCATTTAATATAGATTGTCAGATTTATTAGCATGTAATACTTGCTTTGCTTTCACCTTTATTGGTAGATCACTCACTACTGAAATTTTTCATCCTGGCAAACCAGTTTTCTTCTTACTTTTATTTAATCAAATTAATTGTATCTATTCCATTGTTTTTTCCACATAAAACAAACTCCAATTTTATTTATTAGTTCATTTTTTAACTTTGAATTTTATTGATGTCTCTTGATTTTTCTGGATTTCCAATTTGCTGTTTATTTTTTTTTATTTTTAATGAATTATCTTTCTAGCTTTTCTTAATCACATGCCAAATTTATTGTTGTCATCATTATTGTTATTATTATTATTTTTGCTCTTGTTGTTTTTATTTTGAGGCAAGGATTTAGAAAGATAAATTCTTCCCTATATCCAACTTTGGCTGCATCTCACAAATTTTGGTATGCTGTCTCCCTATCTTCTTCTTTAATGAAATTATGGATTGTTTCCACCATTTATTCTTTGACCCATTCACTCTTTAATATTAGATTATTTAGTTCCCAATTAATTTTAATCTATTTAATTGAACCTTTATTTAAAGTAATTTTTAAATTTTATTATAGGTTTTAAAAGTTTCATTAAGAATTTCTCCTTTTCCACAATTTTATGAGGTTTTAATACCTTGAAAACATAGTCATTGTTTTGTGAAAATGTCAAGTAGAGTTGAGGAAAAGATATATTCCTTTCTCTCCTTTTCCAGATTTCTCCAGAGGTATGTCATATCTTTTTTTCCCTTAAAATCCTATTTATTTTCTTAATTTCATTTTTATTTATTTTATGGTTAAACTTATCTATTTCTGAGAGGGGGAAGGTGAGGTCACCTATGAGTATAATTTTACTTTATATTTCCTTCTGTAATTCATTTAACATTTCCTTTAAGAGTTTGGATGTTTTGTCACTTGTTACATATGTTTAGCATTGATATTATTTCATTGGTTATGATTCCTTTTAGCAAGATGAAACTTCCCTGCTTAATTTTGTTAATTAGGTCTGTTTTTTCTCTTACTTTATTTTGGTACCCCCTGCCTTATGTACTTCCACCAAAGTATAATAAATTCTGCTCAAACACCTTATTTTAACTATGTACATCTGTCTTTCTTCCAAGTGAGTTTTGTGTAAGTAAGATATTGTTGGATTCTGTTTTATAATCCATTTTTCTTTCTGTTTCCATTTTATGGGTGAGTTCATCCCATTCACAGTTAAAATTCCCGTGAATATCCCTCTGCCCTTTTTGTTTAACCTCCTCTCTCTTTTATCCTTCCCCTCCTATAAAATTTGTTTTGTTTTTTACCACTGTCTCCATGTATCTGCCTTTCCTTTTATCATTTCCCATTTTCCTTATATCCTGTTGCTCCTACTTCAGTTTGGGGTAAGAGAGACTTCTATTATTGACTGAGTATGAACATGTATGTTTCCTCTCTTAACAAAGAGTTAAGAATGAGGTTTCTGTGTTGCCTGCCCCCTAACATTTTCCCCTTCAGTGTAAGGTGTCTTCATTCATATATTATTGTCCCCTAGTTTTCCTCCACATTCCCCCTATTCCCAAGGAATCCTTTCTCAACTTTTTTTTTTACATTATCTCAACCTAATTGACTCACTCCGACTCCCACTCTATGTATTATCCTTCCCTCTATCCTATTCTCTCTTTCACGGGGTGAATGGTGGATGAAGGTACATATGTCATCTCCCCATATAGAAAGATAAACACTTTAATCTTAAAGAGTTCCTTAGGATTTCTATTTCCTGTTTCCTCTATATGCTTTCCTTTAATCTTGTATTTGAAAGCATTTTCTTTCTTTAAAAAAAAATAATTTATTTTCAGTTTTCAGTATTTACTTCTACAAAATTTTGAATTTCAAATTTTCTCCTCATCAGTCCTTACCCACACCCCAGGAGAGTGTGCATTGTGATTTGCACTTTCCTCCAATATGTCCTCCCTTCTATCACCCTTCCCCCCTCTTATCCCCTTCCCTTCTATTTTCCTGTAAGGTAAGACATATTTCTATGCCTCATTGCCTATATACGTTATTTCTTAGTTGCATGTAAAAACAACTACTAACACTCATTTTAAAGCTTTAGGTTCCACATTTTCTCCCTTCCCCCCTTTCCCCCCCACCCTCATTGAGAAGGAAAGCAATTTTGTATAGGTTATGCATGTGTGGTGATGCAAAAGACCTCCATAACAGCCATGTTATGAAAGACTAACTATATTTCCCTCTTGCCTGTCCTGCCTTCCATTTATTAAGTTCTGTCCTTTGACTTGTCCCTCTGCAAAAGTGTTTCCTTCCAATTACCCCTTCCTCCAATCTTCCATCCCTTCTATTATCCCCCCTCTCTTGTCACCTTCCCCCATGGTTTCCTGTAGGGTAAACTTCCATACCTAATTGAAGGAGTATATTATTTCCTCCTGAAGCCAAATCCAATGAAAGAAGGCTCACTTAATCCCTCTCATCTTCCCTTTCTTCCCTGATATTGTAAAAGATATTTTTCGTCCCTTTTAAATAAAATGATTAACTTCATTCTACCTCTCCCTTTCTCTTTTTCCTGCTACATTCCTCTCAACCCTTAATTTTCTTTTTTTAGATATTATCCCTTCCTATTAATCTAACCCTATGCCTTCTGTCTCTCTGTCTCTCTGTCTCTCTGTCTCTCTCTCTCTCTCTCTCTCTCTCTCTCTCTCTCTATATATATATATATATATATATATATATATATATATATACTCTATATACATATACACATACATATGTATATATATATATATATATATATATATAATATATAGGCGTGTGTGTATACGTAAACACATAGCATATATAATTCGTCCTAATACTGAGAAAATTCTCATGAGTTACAAACCTCATCTTTCCTTGTAGGAATGTAAACAGTTTAATTTTAATAAGTCCCTTATGGTTTCTATTTCCTGTTTACCTTCTCATGTTTCTCTTCATTATTATATTTGAAAGTCAAATTTTCTATTCAGCTTTAGTCTTTTCAATAAAAATACTTTGACGTCCTCTATTTCATTGAAGTTTCATTTTTTGCCCTAAGTGTTATAGTCAGTTTTACTAGGTAGGCGATTCTTGCTTTTAATCTCTGGAATATCATATCCCAAGCCCTTTGATCCTTTAGTGCAGAAATTGCTAAATTTTGTGTTATCCTGATTCTGTTTCCACAGTACTAGAATTGTTTCCCTGTGCCTGCTTGGAATATTTTCTCCTTGACCTAGGAACTCTGGAATTTAGATACAATATTCCTAGGAGTTCTCCTTCTAGGGTCACTTTCAGGAGGGGAATGATGGATGCTTTCCATTTCTATCTTACCCTCTAGTTCTAGAATATTAGGTTAGTTTTGCTTGATAATTTCTTAAAAGATAATATATAGTTTATTTTTTATAGTAGCTTACAAGTAGGCCAATAATTTTTAAATTATCTCTCCTGGATCCATTTTTAAGGTGAATTATTCTCCCAGTGAGATACTCCACATTATTTTCTATCTTTCCATTCTTTTTGTTTTGCTTCATAATTTTTTGATTTCTCATAAAGTTGTTAGTTTCATTTTGCTCCACTCTAATATTTATTTATTTATTTTTATTTATTTATTTTTTAATAAAAATTTATTTAACTTTTTACATCCATTTTCACAAAATTTTGGGTTCCAAATTTTCTCCCCATATATCCCCTCCCCCCACCCTAATACACCGAGCATTCTAATTTTCCCTATCACCAATTTGCCCTCTCTTCTATCATCCCTCCCTTCTCTTGTTCCCATCTTCTCTTTTGTCCTGTAGGGCCAGATGATTTTCTATTTCTCATTAACTGTATGTCTTCTTTCCTAGTAGCAACAACAATACTAAACAGTTGTTCCTAAAACTTTGAGTTCCAAATTCTCCCCATCCCCCCCTCCCCACCCATTCCCTTTGGGAAGGCAGGCAATTCAATATAGGCCCTATCTCTGTAGTTTTGCAAATGACTTCGATAATAGTCGTGTTGTGTAAGACTAACTGTATTTCCCTCCATCCTATCCTTCCCCCCATTGTTTCTATTCTGTCTTTTGCCCCTGTCCCTCCCCGAGTGTTGACTTAAATTGCTCCCTCCTCCCATTGCTCTCCCTTCCATCATCCCTCACCACTTGCTTATCTCCTTCTCCCCCACTTTCCTGTATTGTAAGATAGGTTTTCATACCAAAATGAGTGCGCATTTTATTCCTTCCTTTAGTTGAATGTGATGAGTGTAAACTTCTTGTTTTTTTCTCAGTTCTCCTCTTTTTCCCTCCACTAAAAAGTCTCCTGCTTGCCTCTTGAATGACATATAACTTACCCCATTCCATTTCACCCTCTTTCCTCCCACTACATTTCTCTCTCACCATTTACCTTAATTTCTTTTAAGATAATGGTCCCATCCTATTAAATTCACTCTGTGCTTTCTGTCTCTGTATGTGCGTGCATGTGTATATGTGTGTGTGCGTGGGCGCGTGTACGTGTGTGTGTTTGTGTGTGTATGCGTTTGTGTGATCCCATCAACTACCCAGATACTGAAAAGTTTAAGAGTTTCAAATATTGTCTTTCCATGTGGGAATGTAAACAGTTCACTTTTGGTTAGTCCCTTCTGACTTCTCTTTGCTGTTTACTTTTTTATGCTTCTCATTCTTGTGTTTGAAAGTCAAATTTTCTTTTCAGCTCTGCTCTTTTCATCAAGAATGCTTGAATGTCCTCTGTTTCATTGTAAGACCATATTTTCCCCTGAAGTATTATACTCAGTTTTGCTGGGTAGGTGATTCTTGGTTTGAGTCCTAGTTCCTTTGACTTCTGGAACATCCTATTCCACGCCCTTTGATCCCTTAATGTAGAAGCTGCTAGATCTTGAGTTCCCCTGATTTTATTTCCACAATACTGTTTATTTCCACAATATTGTTTCTTTCTAGCTGCTTGCAAGATTATATCCTTGAGCTGGGAGTTCTGGAATTTGTCCACAATGTTCCTAGGAGTTTTTCTTTTTCGATCTCTTTCAGGTGGTGATCGATGGATTCTTTCAATACTTATTTTGCCCTTTGCTTGTAGAATATCAGGGCAGTTTTCCTCGATAATTTCATGGAAGATGATGTCTAGGCTCTTTTTGTGATCATGACTTTCAGGTAGTCCCATAATTTTTAAATTGTCTCTCCTGGATCTATTTTCTAGGTCAGTTGTTTTTCCCATGAGATATTTCACATTCTCTTCCATTTCTTTCATTCTTTTGGTTTTGTTTTGCGATTTCTTGGTTTCTCAGAAAGTCTCAGACTCCATCTGTTCCATTCTAATTTTGAGAGAACTATTATCTTCAGTGAGCTTTTGAACCTCTTTTTGCATTTGGCTAATTTTGCTTTGGAAAACATTCTTTTCCTCATTGACTTTTTGAACCTCTTTTTCCAATTGAGTGAGCCTATTTTTTGAGGTGTTATTTTCTTCAGCATTTTTTTGGGTCTCCTTTACCAAGGTATTGACCCGTTTTTCATGCTTTTCTTGTATCTCTATCATTTCTCTTCCAAGTTTTTCCTCCACCTGTCTAACCTGCTTTTCAAAATCCTTTTTTAGCTCTTCCAAGGCCTGAGCCCACCCGACAACCCCTGGGATTTCTGGGATACAGAGACCCACCCTCCACGTCTTTCCCTGATGGTAAGAATATTTCCTCGTCATCAGAAATGAAAGGCGGGAACATTTGCACCCGCTCAAAGAAGCTCTCTATAGTCTTATTTTTCTTCCCTTTTCTGGGCATTTTCTCAGCCAGTTACTTGACTTCTGAGATTCCTGTCCACCCCTGCCTAGATCCGCCCTGCTAGTGCTTGGGGTCTGAGATTCAAATGGGCTTTGCGCAGCAGGCATGGCTGCTATTCAATGTGAGCTTAAGTTCTGGTGTTCAGATGGGGGCAGGGCTGCCTCCCAGGCTCAGTTCCCTCAGGGGCTTTATGCAGAGACCTTCAGTAATGGAGCGGGTGGGGGCAGGGCCGTCTCCCAGGCTCAGCCCCCTCAGGAGGTTTATGCAGAGACCTGATCCGGGCCGCTGCTGCTGCCTCTGCCTCTGCCCCCGCCTCTGCCTCCGCCACTTCCTGCCCGTGCCTCTGCCGCTGCCTCTGCCTCCACCACTTCTTCCCGAGGGGGCCTGAGTCACGGAGAAAACCCCGCTCCCCTCTCGGCCAGCCCAGAAGTCTCTCTCACTGACCTGGAGCGTCTATGGGTGGAGGGACCTTCCTGGCCGCTGGAGGTTCCATCCATGAAGCCTGCTCTGATCTGCTCCTCTTGGCCACGGGGCCAGGGCAGCACAGGCGTGGACTCCGCTTTCCGGGGCGTGACGGACCCCTGGGGACCGCTCTCCGGGGCTCTCTGGAAGGGAAATCTTTTCCACTGTGTTTCTGCACGCCTTGTAGTGCTCCAGAATTTGTGGGGAGTTCTTCTTGCAGGGAATATATGGGCTGTGGGTTCGGAGCTAGCATACGTGAGTCTTTCTACTCCTCCATCTTGGCTCCACCTCCACTCTAATTTTTAAAGAATTATTTTCTTCAAAGAGCTTTTGGACGTCTTTTTTTTTTTTTTCCCATTTTGTCCACTCTACTTTTAAGGCATTCTTCTCTTCTTTGTCTTTTTGAACCTCTTTTTCCATTATGGTTAGACTAATTTTATTTTATTTTATTTTTCTTTAACGTGTGCACTTTTATTTGAACTGTTCTTTAGTCAGTGTACAGGTAAAGCTCCTCCCCTCCCCCAAGTACTGGCACCAATCTCATAAAACTGGCAGGGAGATTGTGAAATCTTCATTCACATCTATGTTGGGGGCAGGGAGGGAATTGAGGGGGCCATTCAATATGGCTGACAATTTTAAAAAAAGGAACAAGTATTAAGGCGGAAGATACAAAAAGTTTTTTTTAAAGGATTACATTAATTTACATGTAAAGCAATACTAGTACCTTCCCCCTCCACCCTCCCCATCTGGATTTGTTACTTAGCTCCTTTTATGGAGCTCATTACTCCATAACAATACATTATACAGCATTTGGAATGACTATTAAAAAACAACAACACACAAATATAGAATCACGAGTCCTGAAGACGCACTGTTGAACTTTGGGGATGTTTGCCTCCAACATACTTAGACTGCTCATGACCTTCACCATTCCAGTTTTTAAATCCTGAGTCAAGCACCAAAAAAAAAAAAAAAAAGATAAAGAAAAAAAAGAAAAAGAAAAAGAAAACAAACAAATAAAGCCATGCCAATCTCATCTCTTTTTGGGGGGCAATTATCATGTCACACCCTTTTGACCAAAAAAACAAAACAAAACAAAAAAAAAAACCACACACACAGTCCATTTAGAAGCATTTGTGGTGGACGATAGAGGGCCCACATTCATCATACTCCTATTTGCTGATCCACATCTGCTGGAAGGTGGAAAGAGATGCCAGGATGGAACCTCCAATCCAGACAGAGTATTTACACTCAGGTGGGGCAATGATCTTGATTTTCATTGTGCTGGGAGCTAGGGCTGTAATCTCCTTCTGCATCCTGTCAGCAATGCCTGGGTACATGGTGGTACCACCAGACAATTATGGTATTGACATACATATCCTTATGGATGTCAACATCACACTTCATCATTGAGTTGAAGGTAGTTTCCTGGATTCCACAGGATTCCATACCTAAGAAAGATGGCTGGAAGAGAGCTTCTGGGCACCGGAACCTCTCATTGCCAATGGTGATAACCTGACCATCAGGGAGCTCATAGCTCTTTTCCAGAGAGGAGCTAGATGCAGCAGTAGCCATCTCTTGCTCAAAGTCTAGGGCAATGTAATACAGCTTCTCCTTGAGGTCACGCACGATTTCCCTCTCAGCTGTGGTAGTGAAACTGTACCCTCTCTTGGTCAGGATCTTCATGAGGTAGTCCATCAGATCACGGCCAGCCAGATCCAGACGAAGAATGGCATGGGGAAGGGCATAACCTTCATAGATGGGCACAGTATGGGTCACACCATCATCGGAGTCCATCACAATACCAGTGGTACGACCAGAGGCATACAGAGACAGAACAGCCTGGATGGCAACGTACATGGCTGGGGTGTTGAAGGTCTCAAATATAATCTGAGTCATCTTCTCTCTGTTGGCTTTGGGGTTCAGGGGGGCTTCTTTGAGCAGCACAGGGTGCTCTTCAGGGGCCACACGGAGCTCATTGTAGAAAGTATGATGACAGATCTTCTCCATGTCATCCCAGTTGGTGACAATACTATGTTCAATGGGGTACTTCAGGGTCAGAGTACCTCTCTTGCTCTGAGCCTCATCCCCCACGTAACTGTCTTTCTGGCCCATACTCACCATCACGCCCTCATGTCTGGGGCACCCAACAATGGAGGGAAAGACGGCCCGAGGGGGCATCGTCTCCAGCAAAGCCAGCTTTGCACATGCCAGAGCCATTGTCAAGAACGAGAGCAGCAATATCATCATCCATGACGAACTTTGAAGTGGCGAGTTTAAACCCTTAAGAGAGAGGAGGTGGTGCCGCACCTGGAGGCAGGGGAGGGTGAGTGCACTCTGGGTGGGAGAGCTCATAGCTACCGGTTAGTCTAATTTTAAAGAGTCTTTTTATCATTTTGGGGGGGATTGCCATTGGAAAGCTGTTGATTTCGTTTTTTCACAAGTTTCTTGCATCATTCTCATTTCTTTTCCCAATTTTTCCTCTACTTTTCTTACTTGATTTTCAAAATTCTTCCTGAGCTCTTCAATTGCCTGAGGCCAATTCACAGTTTTCTTAGTCTTTGGATGCAAGAGCTTTGACTTTGTTGTCTTTTTCTGGCTGCATGTTTGGATCTCCTTCCTTACCAATGGAGCAAGAAGATACCTCTTCACTAGAAAGTATCTCATCTGTTTCTTTTCCCCATTTGCTCATTTTCCTAGCTAATTACTTAACTTTTGAGCTTTGTTAAATGGAAGTCCCCAACAAGCATCCTCCACTTCATCAGATGCTGCAGCTGTCCTGGGGCTGGGTGCAGGACTGGGACTGTGACTGGGCCAGACAATGTTCCCTTCTCAGCCAGGTGAGACACCCTTCCCACTGACCTTTTAAGCTATCTTCAGGGTTTGTGTGTTGAAAAACATGTTATCTGCAGCAGTTGTTTTAGATTCAGTCCCCCTCAAGCCTGCTCCCAGTCTGTCCATGCTGGAATGACCCAGGCTTGAACTGTGCTCAGCTCCCGGAAAGGAGTCATAGACCCTTCCCATTACTCCTCTAATTTGTCTTGGTGTGGTGATGTGCTTCAGTCTGTCATTTTGTGGTTTCTGCTGCTCTAGAACTTGTTTTAGAGTAATTTATAGGCTTTTTGAGGGGTTTGGGGGGAAGAGCTCTATCTGGTCTGCTTTTACTCCACCATCTAGGCTCCAACCTTGAAAGTACATTTTTCTAATAACCACTGATCTTTTTTGAAAGGAATACTTGAAAGTCCTTTATTTTATTAAATAAGGCATCTCGGTGATGCAGTGGATAGACACCCCTGAACTGTGAACCAGAAATAAACATCATCCTGAGTTCAAATACTGCCTCAGACAATTACAACTTGTATGACACTGAGCAGATCACTTAATTTTAGTTGCCTCAGTCCCTCATCTGTAAAATGAACTGAAGAATGAAATGGTAAATTATTCAAGTACTTTTGTGAATAAAATCCTAAAGAGAGTCACATAGAGAGA
>JAJHZJ010000387.1:1713652-1878532 GCA_023548195.1 Bettongia penicillata ogilbyi
GTGCAACTGACATTTCCCATCAGCCTTTCAGGTCACACTGGGCTGGAAATCTTTTCCACTCTGTTGTTCTCTACTTCTGCTGCTCCAAAATTTGTTGAGAGTCCCTCTCTACAGGTATTTTATGGGCTCTATAGGGAGACCCTGCATATGTGTGTCTTTCTACTCCACCATCTTGGCTCTGATATGTCATTTTATATAAAAATATTTTTGTGTTTGCTTTGAAGCTTAAAGTATACCCTATTAAACTAGATGTGATTTCTCACTGCATGCATATACACACACATACATGTACATGTATATATGTTTTTGTGAATTCTGTATCTCTTCTCAAGACAAAGGAAAACAAGAAAACTTGCCTTCAAACATTCTTATGCACACTGAAATAAAAGACTTTCAAAAGGTCATGGGCCTTCAAGGAATCTGTCATAGGAAATGTAGAGTGACTGGGTTACATTTGAAAGAGAGAATAGGGGGCGGAGCCAAGATGGAGGAGTGAGAGCAGCTACTCACCTGAGCTCTGAGACAAATTTCTCCAGGTACCTCTGAAAGGAGAATCTGACCAAATTTTGGAGGTGCAGAATCGAGTGGGAGACAGACGGTGACAGATTCGGAGCTCAGGTGGGGCTGGAAGGTCCACGGGAAGGATCTGATCCGCGGGGGTGAGCCCACAGCGCACAGCGCAGCGTGGCCAGCGCAGCACGGCCAGTGCAGCGGAGCGGAGGAGATCCGAGAAACCTGAGTGGCGGGTGGAACCAGAGGAGCGGCACCCGGGGCGGGAGACAAGCCCAACCGAGTCAGTGAGAGCCTCGGAGCGCCCGATATCAGCGCAGCAGCTCCTGGGACCTTCAGCCCGAAGATCATACTCCGGTGAGTCACTTACTTGAACTTCCGGGAGCCAGGATGGCGGTGTAATCAGCTAATGCTCGCTCCTTCCCCCTTGATGACCGTGAAAGAACCATAAAATATCTCCCCAGAAAAATCCCAGATCAGTAGAATTAGAAGAAGGAGACCAATAGTCTCATAACACCTGAGACGAGGAAAATAGCTAAGGGGGATTCCTCATAGGGTGGCAGAGGCAAATCGGAAGGACAGAGGACCCAGGGCAGGGAAAATTCGCACTAGGACCCAGGCAAGCCTCAGCACCAGGAGAGGAGCCCCAGGAGGGTTGGGAACACGCATTAGCATCTAGGCGTGCCTCAGCTGTCCAGGGGAATCAGAAAGACAATAGGGCAGCTGGGATTACCAGCCCCTGAGCTGACTTTGCCTCAATTCATCTGAGATCTCCTGGGACCAGACCACACCCCCACACTTAACAAGCTAAACCCAGGGCTGATCAGGGAAACACCAAACAAATACCTGCTTTTAGCTTTTTCACACATCAGCTCACCAAAAAGTTCTCCAGCTTCTGACTGAGAGAACCAGAAGCCACAACACTCAATCAAAATCATGAATAGGAAAAAGAAGAGGGCCGAAAGAACCATAGAATCTTTCTATGGGGATAAGGACCAAAACACAAGCCCCAAAGAGGTCACAGCTGAGACTGTACTTCCATCTGAAACTTCAGAAGGGACTATGAACTACTCGCAAGTACAAGCAGCTCTCCTGGAACAGCTGAAGAAGGAAATAGAAGATAAACTGGCCAATGATTTTAAAATTATTAAGAAAGAATTCACTGATGAGAACATCTCCCTGAAAAGGAAAATTGAACAAATGGAAAAAGAAGTTCAAAAATTAACTGGAGAAAATAAATTCCTGAAAGGCCAAATGGAAAAGGAAGTACAAAAATTAGCTGGAGAAAATAAATTCCTGAAAGGCCAAATGGAAAAGGAAGTACAAAAATTAACTGGAGAAAATAGCTTATTAAAAGGAAAAATTGGGCAGATGGAAAAAGAGATACAAAAGTTAACAGAAGAAAACAATGTGATGAAGATTAGAATTGGGCAAGTAGAAACTAACGACTCAATGAGACAGCAAGAATCAGTCAAACAAAATCTAAAGAATGAAAAGATAGAAGAAAATGTAAAATATCTAATTGGAAAAACAACTGACCTGGAAAATAGATCCAGAAGGGAAAACTTAAGAATTATTGGCCTGCCAGAAACCCAGGATGGAGAAAAGAGCCTGGACAATATCTTCCAGGAAATCATCAAGGAAAACTGCCCAGAAGTACTAGATTCAGAGGGCAAAATAGTCATCGAAAGAATCCACCGTTCCCCTCCTGAAAGAGACCCCAAACTCAAAACCCCAAGAAATATAGTTGCCAAATTCCAGAGCTATCAAGTGAAGGAAAAAATATTACAAGCAGCCAGAAAGAAACAATTTAAATATCAAGGGGATACAATCAGGATTACACAGGACCTTGCAGCTTCTACATTAAAAGATCGAAAGAATTGGAACCCAATATTCCGTAAGGCAAAGGAGCTGGGACTGCAACCAAGGATCAACTACCCAGCAAAGTTCAGCATAACATTTCAGGCAAGGAGAAAGTCATTCAACGAAGTAAGGGATTTCCAGAGTTTCCTGACCAAAACACCAGAACTTAATAGACAATTCGATCTTCAAATGCAGGTCTCAAGAGAATCATAAAAAGGTAAACAGTGTGGGGGGGGGGGAACAACTTGCTACTCAATGAGGGCAAGTTGTTCACCTCCCTATAAGGGAAGATGTTATCTGTTTATCTCAAGAACTGTGCGTCTATTAAGAAATATAAAAGGGATAAGCATAGGGGGAACGGATATAAAGTAAATGATATCATGATAAAAAATGTGATTTAAGTATGAGAAGGGAGTGTAATAGGAGGTGTGAAAAGGAGGAAGCAGGAAATGGCAAATTACATCACAAGAAGAAGTACAAAATCATAGTAGAGGGAAAGAGGGGAGGGAGATGAGCATTAAGTGAGAGGTACTCTCATCGGATTTGTTTAAAGGACGGAACAATAAACTTAAGTAGAAAATCCTAACTAGCTCTATAAGCAGTGGGAGGGGAAGAGGGAAGAAAGGGGAGGGAGGCAAAAGGGAGGGAAGAAGCAATAAGAGTAAAGGGGAGTAAAAGGGAGGGGGGCTAAAAGAAAGAGGGGAAGGCGGCAAGAGGAGGTGGTGAAAAGTAAATACTAGTGAGGAGGGGAAGGGAGACAGCAGAGCTAAAAGCACAAATGGTGGGAAAGAAGATGGAGGGAAATACACAGATTGTAATCATAACTGTGAATGTGAATGGAATGAATTCTCCTATAAAACGGAGACGGATAGCAGAATGGATTAAAAGCCATAATCCAACAATATGCTGCTTACAAGAAACACATTTGAAACGGGGGGATACACATAGGTTAAAGGTTAAAGGATGGAACAGAATATATTGTGCTTCAGCTGATGTAAAAAAGGCAGGAGTAGCAATCCTAATCTCAGACAAAGCAAAAGCAGAAATAGATCTAATCAAAAGGGATAAGGATGGAAACTATATCCTGCTAAAAGGCACCATAGACAATGAAGCAATATCATTACTAAACATGTATGCTCCAAGTGGTATAGCATCCAGATTCTTAGAGGAGAGATTGAGGGAGTTGAAGGAAGAAATTGACAGCAAAACTATACTAGTGGGGGACCTCAACCTCCCTCTTTCTGAACTTGATAAATCTAACCTCAAAATAAACAAGAAAGAGGTTAAGGAGGTAAATAAAACTCTAGATAAGGTAGATATGATAGATCTTTGGAGAAAATTGAATGGGAATAGAAAGGAATATACCTTTTTCTCAGCAGTACATGGAACATTTACAAAAATTGACCATGTACTAGGACATAAAAATCTCAAAATCCAGTGCAGAAAGGCAGAGATAATCAGTGCATCCTTCTCAGATCATAATGCCATAAAAATTATATGTAATAAAAGGCCATGGAAAGATAAAGCAAAAATCAGTTGGAAACTAAATAATTTAATCCTAAAGAAGGAATGGGTTAAAGAAGAAATCATAGAAACAATTAACAACTTCATTCAAGAGAATGACAATAATGAGACAACCTACCAAATCTTATGGGATACTGCAAAAGCAGTTCTTAGGGGAAGTTTTATATCTTTGAATGCCTACATAAATAAAATAGAGAAAGAGGAGATCAATGACTTGGGTATGCAGCTGAAAAAGCTAGAAAAAGAACAAATTGAAAATCCCCAAGAAAATACCAAATTAGAAATACTGAAAACCAAAGGAGAGATTAATAAAATTGAAATTAAGAAAACTATTGAATTAATAAATAAAACCAATAGTTGGTTTTATGAAAAAACTAATAAAATTGATAAACCTTTGGTCAATTTGATTAAAAAAAAGAAAGAAGAAAATCATATTACTAATATTAAAAATGAAAGGGGTGAACTCACCTCCAATGAGGAGGAAATTAAAACAATAATTAGAAAGAGAGAATAGTAAATTCATTTACTTTACTTTTTATGGGCCAATATCCCAAATATTTCTGTCTCTGCATCTCCTCAGAGGTGAGAATTGAGACATAAAGCTTTCCAGAATCAAGCCTCTGATTAACAAAACTTGGGTATTGCCATACCATCCTTCTGGACCTTCCCTAATAGAATTAAAAGATGCAAAATCTACTGGACTTATTCCTAATCTGTCTACTTATCCAAATATTTCCAATTTAAATTGGAAATGATAAAGTGAAGGTAGAAGGACTTCAAGGGCTTATACTTTTTGTAACCATAAGCTTTAAGATAACTGATTGTTTCTCAGGTCTAGTAGCACAGAGGCCAATGAAAGAAAATCCAGAGATGATGCTAATAAAAAGAATTTCACCCATAAAAATTTTACAATGGTAAAACACTGAGCATGAAGTTCAAAGGCCTAGATTTGATTGCCATTTCTAATATTTGTTCCATCTATAACCTTTGGAAAATCACTGAGACTCAGTTTCCTCATATGTAAGCAGAAGATTGAAGTAGATAGTTTCTGAGATCCCTTCCAACTTTAGATCCATGGTTGTAGTATTGTATAGGGCACAGAAATTCTAATATAAAAGGGAAAAAAATCCTCTCTGTGCTATGGTATTTGTGGTTCAAGAAAAATTCATTCAAAGTCAGTGGAGTTGGCTTCACAGGTTGGCTATTGTCTTGTATATTTGTACAGCCTTGAAAAAAAACTTGTAGGGGGGCGGAGCCAAGATGGAGGAGTGAGAGCAGCGACTCACCTGAGCTCTGAGACAAATTTCTCCAGGTACCTCTGAAAGGAGAATCTGACCAAATTTTGGAGGTGCGGAATCGAGTGGGAGACAGACGGTGACAGATTCGGAGCTCAGGTGGGACTGGAAGGTCCACGGGAAGGATCTGATCCGCGGGGGGTGAGCCCACAGCGCACAGCGCAGCGTGGCCAGCGCAGCACGGCCAGTGCAGTGGAGCGGAGGAGATCCGAGAAACCTGAGTGGCGGGCGGAACCAGAGGAGCGGCACCCGGGGCGGGAGACAAGCCCAACCGAGTCAGTGAGAGCCGCGGAGCGCCCAATATCAGCGCAGCAGCTCCTGGGACCTTCAGCCCGAAAATCAAACTCCGGTGAGTCACTTACTTGAACTTCCGGGAGCCAGGATGGCGGTGTAATCAGCTAATGCTCTCTCCTTCCCCCTTGATGACCGTGAAAGAACCATAAAATATCTCCCCAGAAAAATCCCAGATCAGTAGAAATAGAAGAAGGAGACCAATAGTCTCATAACACCTGAGACGAGGAAAATAGCTAAGGGGGATTCCTCCTACGGTGGCAGAGGCAAACCGGAAGGACAGAGGACCCAGGGCAGAGAAAACTCGCACTAGGACCCAGGCAAGCCTCACAGCCAGGAGAGGAGCCCCAGGAGGGTTGGGAACACGCATTAGCATCTAGGCGTGCCTCAGCTGTCCAGGGGAATCAGAAAGACAATAGGGCAGCTGGGATTACCAGCCCCTGAGCTTGCCTTTGCCTCAATTTAGCTAAGGAAATCTCCTGGGACCAGAGCACCCCTCCCCCACACTTAACAAGCTAAACCCAGGGCTGATCAGGGAAACACCAAACAAATACCTGCTTTTAGCTTTTTCACACATCAGCTCAGCAAAAAGTTCTCCAGCTTCTGACTGAAAGAACCAGAAGCCACAACACTCAATCAAAATCATGAATAGGAAAAAGAAGAGGGCCGAAAGAACCATAGAATCTTTCTATGGGGATAAGGACCAAGACACAAGCCCCAAAGAGGTCACAGCTGAGACTGTACTTCCATCTGAAACTTCAGAAGGGACTATGAACTACTCGCAAGTACAAGCAGCTCTCCTGGAACAGCTGAAGAAGGAAATAGAAGATAAACTGGCCAATGATTTTAAAATTATTAAGAAAGAATTCACTGATGAGAACATCTCCCTGAAAAGGAAAATTGAACAAATGGAAAAAGAAGTTCAAAAATTAACTGGAGAAAATAAATTCCTGAAAGGCCAAATGGAAAAGGAAGTACAAAAATTAGCTGGAGAAAATAAATTCCTGAAAGGCCAAATGGAAAAGGAAGTACAAAAATTAACTGGAGAAAATAGCTTATTAAAAGGAAAAATTGGGCAGATGGAAAAAGAGATACAAAAGTTAACAGAAGAAAACAATGTGATGAAGATTAGAATTGGGCAAGTAGAAACTAACGACTCAATGAGACAGCAAGAATCAGTCAAACAAAATCTAAAGAATGAAAAGATAGAAGAAAATGTAAAATATCTAATTGGAAAAACAACTGACCTGGAAAATAGATCCAGAAGGGAAAACTTAAGAATTATTGGCCTGCCAGAAACCCAGGATGGAGAAAAGAGCCTGGACAATATCTTCCAGGAAATCATCAAGGAAAACTGCCCAGAAGTACTAGATTCAGAGGGCAAAATAGTCATCGAAAGAATCCACCGTTCCCCTCCTGAAAGGGACCCCAAACTCAAAACCCCAAGAAATATAGTTGCCAAATTCCAGAGCTATCAAGTGAAGGAGAAAATATTACAAGCAGCCAGAAAGAAACAATTTAAATATCAAGGAGATACAATCAGGATTACACAGGACCTTGCAGCTTCTACAGTAAAAGATCGAAAGAATTGGAACCCAATATTCCGTAAGGCAAAAGAGCTGGGACTGCAACCAAGGATCAACTACCCAGCAAAGTTAAGCATAACATTTCAGGCAAGGAGAAAGTCATTCAACGAAGTAAGGGATTTCCAGAGTTTCCTGACCAAAACACCAGAACTTAATAGACAATTCAATCTTCAAATGCAGGTCGCAAGAGAATCATAAAAAGGTAAACAGTGGGGGTGGGGGGAACAACTTGCTACTCAATGAGGGCAAGTTGTTCACCTCCCTATAAGGGAAGATGTTATCTGTTTATCTCAAGAACTGTGCGTCTATTAAGAAATATAAAAGGGATAAGCATAGGGGGAACGGATATAAAGTAAATGATATCATGATAAAAAATGTGATTTAAGTATGAGAAGGGAGTGTAATAGGAGGTGTGAAAAGGAGGAAGCAGGAAATGGCAAATTATATCACAAGAAGAAGTACAAAATCATAGTAGAGGGAAAGAGGGGAGGGAGATGAGCATTGTGTGAGAGGTACTCTCATCGGATTTGTTTAAAGGACGGATCAATAAACTTAAGTAGAAAATCCTAACTAGCTCTATAAGCAGTGGGAGGGGAAGAGGGAAGAAAGGGGAGGGAGGCAAAAGGGAGGGAAGAAGCAATAAGAGTAAAGGGGAGTAAAAGGGAGGGGGGCTAAAAGAAAGAGGGGAAGGCGGCAAGAGGAGGTGGTGAAAAGTAAATACTAGTGAGGAGGGGAAGGGAGACAGCAGAGCTAAAAGCACAAATGGTGGGAAAGAAGATGGAGGGAAATACACAGATTGTAATCATAACTGTGAATGTGAATGGAATGAATTCTCCCATAAAACGGAGACGGATAGCAGAATGGATTAAAAGCCATAATCCAACAATATGCTGCTTACAAGAAACACATTTGAAACGGGGGGATACACATAGGATAAAGGTTAAAGGATGGAGCAGAATATATTGTGCTTCAGCTGATGTAAGAAAGGCAGGAGCAGCAATCCTAATCTCAGACAAAGCAAAAGCAGAAATAGATCTAATCAAAAGGGATAAGGATGGAAACTATATCCTGCTAAAAGGCACCATAGACAATGAAGCAATATCATTACTAAACATGTATGCTCCAAGTGGTATAGCATCCAGATTCTTAGAGGAGAGATTGAGGGAGTTGAAGGAAGAAATTGACAGCAAAACTATACTAGTGGGGGACCTCAACCTCCCTCTTTCTGAACTTGATAAATCTAACCTCAAAATAAACAAGAAAGAGGTTAAGGAGGTAAATAGAACTCTAGATAAGGTAGATATGATAGATCTTTGGAGAAAATTGAATGGGAACAGAAAGGAATATACCTTTTTCTCAGCAGTACATGGAACATTTACAAAAATTGACCATGTACTAGGACATAAAAACCTCAAAATCCAGTGCAGAAAGGCAGAGATAATCGGTGCATCCTTCTCAGACCATAATGCAATAAAAATTATATGTAATAAAAGGCCATGGAAAGATAAAGCAAAAATCAGTTGGAAACTAAATAATTTAATCCTAAAGAAGGAATGGGTTAAAGAAGAAATCATAGAAACAATTAACAACTTCATTCAAGAGAATGACAATAATGAGACAACCTACCAAATCTTATGGGATACTGCAAAAGCAGTTCTTAGGGGAAGTTTTATATCTTTGAATGCCTATATAAATAAAATAGAGAAAGAGGAGATCAATGACTTGGGTATGCAGCTGAAAAAGCTAGAAAAAGAACAAATTGAAAATCCCCAAGAAAATACCAAATTAGAAATACTGAAAACCAAAGGAGAGATTAATAAAATTGAAATTAAGAAAACTATTGAATTAATAAATAAAACCAATAGTTGGTTTTATGAAAAAACTAATAAAATTGATAAACCTTTGGTCAATTTGATTAAAAAAAAGAAAGAAGAAAATCATATTACTAATATTAAAAATGAAAGGGGTGAACTCACCTCCAATGAGGAGGAAATTAAAACAATAATTAGAAATTATTTTGCCCAACTTTATGCCCACAAATTCGATAATCTAAATGAGATGGATGAATATTTTAAAAAATACAAATTGCCCAGATTAACAGAAGAGGAAATAGAATACTTAAACAACCCCATCTCAGAAAAAGAAATTGAACAAGCCATCAATGAACTCCCTAGGAAAAAATCTCCAGGACCAGATGGATTCACAAGTGAATTCTATCAAACCTTTAAAGAACAGTTAATTCCAATACTATATAGACTATTTGGGAAAATTGGGGATGAAGGAGTACTCCCAAATTCTTTCTATGATACAAATATGGTTTTGATACCCAAGCCAGGAAGAGATAAAACAGAAAAAGAAAATTACAGACCAATTTCTCTAATGAATATAGATGCAAAAATTTTCAACAAGATTTTAGCAAAACGAATACAGCATCTTATCAAGAGAATAATACATTACGATCAGGTAGGTTTCATACCAGGAATGCAGGGCTGGTTCAATATTAGGAAAACTATTAGCATTATCAATCATATCAACAAGAAAACCAACAAAAACCACATGATTATCTCAATTGATGCAGAAAAAGCTTTTGACAAAATACAACACCCATTCCTATTAAAAACACTGGAGAACATAGGAATAAAGGGAACCTTCCATAAAATAATAAGCAGTATCTACCTAAAACCTTCAGCAAGCATTATATGCAATGGAGATAAGCTAGAGGCATTTCCAATAAGGTCAGGGGTGAAACAAGGATGCCCATTATCACCATTATTATTCAATATGGTACTAGAAATGTTAGCGGTAGCAATTAGACAAGATAAAGAAATTGAAGGAATAAAAATAGCCAAAGAAGAAACTAAGTTATCACTCTTTGCAGATGATATGATGATATATTTAGAGAATCCCAGAGATTCAAGTAAAAAGCTACTTGAAATAATAAACAACTTTGGCAAAGTTGCAGGTTACAAAATAAACCCACACAAATCTTCTGCATTCCTATATATTAGCAACAAAGTCCAACTCCAAGAGATAGAAAGAGAAATCCCATTTAAAGCTAGAGTAGACACTATAAAATACTTAGGAGTTTACCTGCCAAAACAAACCCAGGGATTATATGAACACAATTACAAGACACTTTTTGCACAAATAAAGTCAGATTTAAGTAAGTGGAAAAACATCAGTTGTTCATGGGTAGGCCGAGCTAATATAATAAAAATGACAATTCTACCTAAATTAATCTACTTATTTAGTGCCATACCAATTAAACTATCAGATAATTATTTTCTAGAGCTGGATAAAATAATATCAAAATTCATTTGGAAAAGCAAAAGGTCCAGAATATCAAAGGGACTAATGAAAAGAAATGCTTGGGAAGGTGGCCTAGCGCTACCAGACCTCAAATTGTATTATAAAGCAGCAATTATCAAAACCACTTGGTATTGGCTAAGAAACAGAGGGGTAGACAAATGGAATAGGCTTGGCACTCAAGACATAGTTGGCAAGGAATATAGCAACCTCCTGTTTGACAAACCCAAAGATCCCAGCTTCTGGGATAAGAACTCACTGTTCGACAAAAATTGCTGGGAAAACTGGTTAACTGTGTGGCGGAAATTAGGCATAGACCCATGCCTGACACCGTACACAAGAATAAAGTCCAAATGGGTACATGACTTAGGTATAAAGATTGATACCATGAATAAACTGGAGAAGCAAGGTATAGTGTATTTATCAGACTTATGGAGAGGGGAAGAATTTTTTTCTAAAGAAATGATAGAAAGCATTTTGAAATGCAAGATGGATAATTTTGATTACTTTAAACTGAAAAGTTTTTGCACAACCAAACCCAATGCAACCAAAATTCGGAGGGATGTAGTAAATTGGGAAAAAAATTTTTACAGCTAAGCTCGGGGATAAAGGCCTCATTTCTAGAATATATAGAGAACTGACTCAAATATATAAACATCCAAGTCATTCCCCAATTGATAAATGGTCAAAGGATATGAACAAGCAATTTTCAGGGGAAGAAATCAAAAATATCTATAATCATATGAAAAAGTGCTCTAAATCACTATTGATTAGAGAGATGCAAATCAAAACAACTCTGAGGTACCACATCACACCTGTAAGATTGGCAAACATGACAGAACAAGAAAATGATAAATGCTGGAGAGGATGTGGGAGAGTTGGAACACTAATTCATTGTTGGTGGAGCTGTGAGATCATCCAACCCTTCTGGAGAACGGTTTGGAACTATGCCCAAAGGGCTACAAAAATGTGCATACCCTTTGACCCAGAAATATCGCTACTAGGATTGTATCCCCAAGAGATTATAAAATCGGGAAAGGGTCCCACATGTACAAAAATATTTATAGCAGCACTCTTTGTGGTAGCCAAAAACTGGAAGTCAAGGGGATGCCCATCAATTGGGGAATGGCTGAATAAATTATGGTATATGAATGTAATGGAGTACTATTGTGCCATAAGAAATGATGAACAAGAAGACTTCAGGGAGGCCTGGAAGGACTTATATGATCTGATGCTGAGCGAAAGGAGCAGAACCAGGAGAACTTTGTGCACAGCAACGACCACAGTGTGCGAGAGTTTTTTCTGGTAGACTTGGAACTTTGTAATAATACAAGAACTTACTGAGAAAAAAAAAAAAAATCCTAATGTCGGTCTTCTAAGGCAAAATGCCTTCCACACTCAGAGAAAGAAATGTGGAAGTCACTTGCAGAATGTAGCAGATCATGTTTGTGTGTGGGTGGGTTTCAGTGTATTATATGTTGATTTGTTATATGATTTCTTCCATTTATTTTAGTTCGACTACATAGCATGAATATAGTGAAAATGTGCTCAATAGGAAAGTATATGTAGAACCTAAACAGAATTGTATGCTGTCATGGGGAGGGAGGGGGGGTATTGGGGGAAGGGTGGGGGGGGGAATAAAATCTTAACTTTAAGGAAATGATTGTAAAACATTAAAATAAATAAATAAATAAATAAATAAAAAAAAAAGAAAGAAAAAAAACTTGTATTTGTCTGACAACTATGTTCCTGATTTGCAAAAAAAAAAAAAAAAAAAAAAAAAAGGTGGAGCTTGGGAGGAGGTTAGACTACATAAAACCAGAAATCTTTTCCTCATGTAGAGCTAATCTCTGAGTAATCAGAATTGTACATTTTGTGATTCTTTTGAGGGACTGTGAGAAGACAAACAAATAATCTCTTGGTGGAACTATAAATGTCTAAATATTCAAGACATCAATTTGAAATTATCTATCCTTATTCAGTCAAGAAGAATTTATTAAGGACTTACTATGTACCATGAACCTTGCAGGGTACGATATCTATATCTATATCTATATGTATGTATATATATATATATATATATATATATATATATACAAATACAAAACTAAAGCTGTTTCCAATCTCAAGGAGTTTATATTCTTTTTAATTTGTGAAATGAATAAAAGAACAAGCAAGCAAACTAATGAGTGCATGATTAAGTGATTGACAGCTTTCTTTGCCCCAGCAATCCTTATATTGAATGTAAACCCAAGGGAAAAAAATAGAAGAAATGTCAAATTTATCCCAATGTTGGGTTTTTTTTTTTGGTAGCAAAGAACTGGAAAACAACTGGGTACTCATTATTTATTGAATAATTGAAACAAACAATACTATCATTTATGAAGTTAATGGAATATTATTATAAGTAACACATAAAGGCTTTGAGGGAACCAGAGCAATGTGGGAATATAAAAATGAACTAATATTAAGTTAAACAAGCAGAAACAAATAAAAATGAATATAATATTTACTTTTATTAATTACTGAAAAAAATCCAAATATTGAACTTTTTTTAAAAAATTGAAGGAAATCAAGGAATTTGCTCAAGGTGAGCAAATAATTAGACCAAATTCCTTATTTTAGTTAATTAATGACTACAGTGGCAGATCGAATCAAATGTCTTCACTAGATCTAATTTTTGAATTTAATTACTTTTTCTTGGTAATATGGGAGAATTCAATCTGCATGAGGAAATTTAAAAGGATTATAATATAAAGAGAAATTACATCAATGTAGCACATTGCGAACAATTCACATTTTTTGCTCATTTGAGATATACTCTCCTTTAATTATTATTTTTCATTATTTCATTTTATTTACTCTGTTGCTCTGATGGATATCTTATCTCACCAATAAAGACAGGGAGGTGGTTTAATGCATTGGAGAAATAGTGTATTTGGAGGAAGGGGCCTATATTCAAATCAAAATTTTTTGTACTTATTGCCTGTCAGACCTGGGACAAGTTATCTCATTTTCTGTTTCTTTATCTGTAAAATGAAGGAGTCAGAATATATGACTTCCAACGTCCCTTCCATCTCTAATCATCTAAAGGAGGAATAGACCTTTTGTATATTACTATGCAATTGTTCCATGCATTTCACAAAATACATCTTTGTTCATTGCGAGAGAAAGACAGAGACAGAGAGAGAGACAGACAGACAGACAGACAGAGACAGAGACAGAAATAGAGAGAGACAGAGAGACAGAGACAGAAAGACAGAGACAGAAACAGAGAAAGACACACACAGAAAGACTCACAGAGAGAGACAGAGAGACAGATGTAGAGAGAAAGAAAGCCTGAGAGGAAAAGAGGTAAAGTAATAAAACTGGGCATGCAGATGGACACAATTTCCAATCAAATCCATCCCCTACTCCCTGAATAATAAAGGATATCTATCTATCTATCTATCTATCTATCTATCTATCTATCTATCTATCTATCTATCTATCTATCTATTCCTCTATCTATCTATCTATCTATCTATC
This sequence comes from Bettongia penicillata ogilbyi, assembly GCA_023548195.1. Classification (NCBI taxonomy): domain Eukaryota; kingdom Metazoa; phylum Chordata; class Mammalia; order Diprotodontia; family Potoroidae; genus Bettongia; species Bettongia penicillata. The sequence goes on from JAJHZJ010000387.1 coordinate 1,727,556, forward strand.
TATCTATCTATCTATCTATCTATCTATCTAGATAAATAGATAGATATAGATACATATTTGTCAATAACAACTAGAAATAAAAGATTTTGCCATTTTCGAGGACTAAATATAAGCACTGATGTTTATGGATTTCCAAAAAAGAAGCTCTGAGTTGCTCTTTGACAAATACTAATTTTCCAATTTTAAGTGACAAGGTGTCAAGTAGACTTAAGCCCTGATACCTCTCTCTTGCTATAATTGTTACTATTTGAATACTGAGCACAGCATGGTGCATGTTTGTTATGAATAATATGCTTAAAGAGGAAGACTAGAATTTGTGTTGAAATTTACAAGCACATTGAATACTTTATTTTTTTTCTTCCTTTCCAAGTTCTAAAGAGGGAGAAAGACCATGAAATAGCAATAACTCTATTTTTGCTGCTTCTGAAATATGAAAATTAGGCATAGGGACTAGATGTGTTATGCCATTTTTTTTAGAATACTCCTGTTAGGATACTGCTTCTGATGATTAGGTTATTACATTATCTGTAAATTATAGGTGTAGAGACTTGCTTAGAGCAAAAAGAGATTGCTAGATTTGCTCAGGATCATATAATCAGTTGGTATTAGGAGTGAAAAATAGTTTCCTACTCATAACAGAGAGAGAGAGGACTACTAGTAGTTCAGATCATTTCAGATGAATAAGAGGAGAGCAACTTATATTGTTGTTTTAGTAATCATGAAAAGAGATATTTCATTATTTAAAATTTAATTCATTAATATATATTTAGCAGTAGTGGTCTCCTGGGAATTCCTTGGGGTATAAATGGCAAAGATGGACTAAAATGGTTTGGTAAAATCATATTCCTCATTAGGGATTTCAATATTAATAAAATCATAGGTCTTATAAAGAATAGAATAACAATAAAATATTCTTGATATCAAAAGTTTAAAGCTGTTAGAAATTTCTGAAGTGATCTAGTCCAAGACCCTTATTTTATGGATGAGAAAACTAAGGACTCATGATGTTAGTTGAATTATCTTAGGCTGTGCAGGTAGGAAAGAGTAGTTCCCAGATTCGAACCCAGGTTCTATGACCCCAAATCTAATGCCTTATTTCTTTGAGTCATGCTATCTCACTCAAAGGTTTCCTGCTGAGGCAAAGCAAGCTTCTAAAAGTGGAGTAACTAAAGGCATACTTGCTGCTAACATGCCACCTTTGCTCCCTGTGTGTAGTTGAAAAGTGAAAGGGGTGAGCATTATAATGGTTGCCCTATCCCAGTTGATTGCAAGAAACAAATGCCCTAGTCTCAGAACAATGTGAGGATAACCAAGGGTAAGGGAGAAGTGTATGGTAGATAAGGGTTGACTTCAAAAGAAAAATTATACAGGAAAAGCAATAAACATTTCATCAAAGCAATGCACAACTGGGTCAGGTGGAAGCAGGTGGGTGGGGATATGGGCTAGTCAGGCATTAAAAGCAAGGGTAGCATCCTCCATTGATATACTCATAATGTGAAGAGAATGAGAGGAAGGCCCCAGTATGTATTGTTTAAATACCAGGAGGACATGGAGAAGACTATCTAGGTAGAGAATTGCATCGTCAGAAGGAACACACAATTCAGTAAGATCACTGACCCATTGAAACAGTGGCACCACTCACTTAATTGGGCAGAAAAATATCGCTACCAAAATTAAATATTTTCTTTTGGGTTGATTCAAATATTAGTCATGAATACAGAATGTATAGGCTTTTTTTCCCCCCTACATGCAAAAAAATCACCACATAGATGATGTAGGGAATAGTATTTTACATATATATGTGTGTGTATATATATATATAATGTGTGTATTAATATATTATTGTGATGTGTTATATACTTTCTATACACACATAAAATATCTTTTATTTAAAAATATCCAATAAAATAAGAGGAAACTGATTTTTTCATTCATTATTTCAAGAAATTGCTTCACATCTAATATCTGAATATGTTTCTGAATTCCTATGCATGATACTAACTTTTATGTAATCTAAAAACTTGTCATAATATTTGAAGAATAACTTGGGTATTTCTGCCACACAATAATAGCATACTATAAAATTATTATTTAATCCAATGAAATAGTACTAAATAATACTATTAGGAGTGAAGAATTGATGCTTTTTTTTAATTTAATCTTTTTCCTAAACAAAGTTGGACCTCAAAATACATAGAAGTCATGGAAAAATAATATTTTTCTTCCTCTTTTTTCTTGTATTAGAAAACCAATATATTCTTAATACACACAACACAGTGGAAAATATAAATGTGTTTCTATGTAAATTCAAAATGCATAATTTTGTTTTCAGTGAATAATCACAAAAGTGTCTTTCTCAGCATAGGTACTAGGAAAGCTCTCAGTCAAAAAAGTTGTTACACTAAAGATATTTCTGGAAACAAAACTGGGTAATAAAACACAAGGTTAAAAGCAAAGAAATTGCATTTACCTCTGGTTTTACTTTTCTCTGGTACATATCATAGTTATCAGATGTTTGAAAGCTTTAAAAACAGCCTTTGCACTCACTGTACTACTTTGACTGGGAATTTAAAGAACTTCAGCTGTTTTGGGAGTGCTGTTAGCCAAGCAGTCTCTAGATTTGTCAGCTAGGAGAAACTGAACATGTGTCAAGATTACCTTAGGATGTATATGTTGGTCTATACATGAAAATGGCACATATTTATTTTTGTGATCATGGTTGTAGGCACTGAATTACGATTTTTCCTTGTACATTGATGCTGGTATAGTGGGGATAAAATACTGTTTTTCAACTTGAAAGATCTGGATTCAAATCCAATCTCCACTTCCTTTTATTAATGACAATTTACTAACATCTAAAACTCTTAGTTCTTGTTCTACAGAAGAAAAAGGTACACATTAGGTGACGGTAAATGTCTCTTCCTGATGAAGATCTGCGATTCTTTGGCAATTCTGAGATTGTAAGGAAGAGTTCCAACTGATGGATGACAATAAATATGCAATAATCAAGAGTATTGGTGGGGAGGGTTAAGGAGAACAAGTATGACAAAGTAGAGAAGTGATGGAGTTGTGAACTGATCCAACCATTCTGTTGAAAAATTTGGAACTATGCCCAAAGGGCTATAAAACCATGCATACCCTTTGATCTAGCAATATCACTGCTAAGGCTGTATCCCAAAATAAATTTAAAAAAGAAAAAGAGACCTATATGTACAAAAATAATTATAACACTGATTTATGTGGGTAAAGAATGAGAAGTTGAGGGGATGCCCATCAATTGTCGAATGGCTGAATATTCACATGGTATGTGATCATGATGTCATATGAGCAATGCATTCGCAGAAAAACCTGCAAAGACTTGCATGAAGTGATGCAAAATGAAATGTACTGTGTACAAAATAATAGCAATTTTTAAGATGATTGGCTATGAATGACTTAATTATTTTCAGCGATCCAATGATCCAAGACTATTCTGAGAGACTTATGATGAAAATTGCTATCCATCCCAGAGTAAAAAAAAAAGTTGATGTATGAATATAGATTAAAGCATAAATTTTTAAAATTTTATTTTCCTTGAGCTTTTTTCTTGTCAGTTTTCTTTCACAACATGACTATTATGAATATGTTTTGCATGACTACACTTGTATTACCTATATGAATAGGCCTTCTCAATGAGAGTGGGGTAAGGAGGGAGGAAGGGAGAAAATTTGGAACTCCAAGTTTTTGGAAATAAATGTTAAAATTGTTTTTACATGTAACTGGAGAAAATAAAATATCAAAAAAGTCAAAAAATGGAAAAGAGAAAAATACCAGTACAAAAAACAAAAAGATGAATGCACCACCAAGCTCAATAACATGGCAATAAAAATGGCCATCTAAGTAAAATGGATGAAATTTTATAAAAACCCTATAAACTGTACAGATTAACAGAAGAGGAAAGAGAAAACCTTAATAACTCTTAATAACTTTGAAAAGGGAATTGAACAAGCCATCAATAAAGTTTTTAAGAAGAAATCCCTACAACTAGATGTATTCACAGTGAATTCAACCAAACACTTTGAGGGACAATTCATCTCAACACTATATAAAGTATTTGGAAAAAAAAATAGATGACATGTGTCCTATCAAATTCATTTTATGATGCAAATATCCTTTCGATATTGAAACCAGAAGAGCAAAAACAGAAAAAGAAAATTGTACACTAATTTTTCTAATGAGTATAGATGCAAAAAGTTTAAATATTATACTAACAAGGACAATACAGCCATATATCTAAAGATTATATACAATGAGCAGGTGGGACTTATATTAGAAATGTATAGCTGGTTCAATATGAGGAAAACTATCAACATAAATGACTATATCAATAACAAAAATAGCAAAAACCATATGATTATATCATTTATCATGTATTCAAATGATTATATCAATAACTACAGCAAAAGCCTTTGACTTACAACACACATTACTACTAAAAGTAACATAAAGCATAGGAATCAATCAACCTCTTTCTAAAACGATAAATACTGTCTATCTAAAACCAAGCAAGCATCATTTGTAATGGGGACAAACTTGAAGCCTTCCCAACAACACTAGGACTGAAACAAGGATGTCCGTTATCACTTTTCTCATTCCATATTATATTAGAAATCCTAGCTATCAAAAAAAATAAATTGAAGAAATAAAAATAGTCAATGAGGAAACAAACTAAGTCTTTGCAAATGCTGATAGTATACTTATATATAGTATAACCCTGGGTGTATGGGGTGTTTAGGGACAAATAACAACTTTCATGTGGGAGTTTGCCTAACCTTTTTCAGGATGGCTAATCTACCTTCAATGTCCACCTGATTCATACAATTTTCATTCATGGTTCCAAAAGCTGTAATATACACAACACCCACACCGCAGCAAAATTACCTCAGCAAATGAGCTAAACTAGGTTGAGGATGACTGTGAGATGTCAAACCCATTTCTGAGGTAGAGAGATGTCTATCCCAACCATGTTAAGAGTTTCCCTGGAAGAATAGGCAGATGAACAAAAAAATTGCTCTAATAGACATGAAGGTGGATATGTAAACACTGTAAGGCTGTTAGATTGTAACAGTGTTAGAGTTTGGTCAGACATCGAAGATACCAAAATCATCCACTCCATCCTAGAACATTTTCACTCATCTTGATTTTTGTCTTGCCACTGGCCTTTGATGAATCTGAAAGAAAGAGTGAGACTGATGACTGCAAATCTACCTCACTTAAATCCAATTCATGCACAACTCAAGACTTCAACCTATGCTTTCATTGTTCCTTTTCAAAAGCAAAGAATGAACAATAACAAATACTTAAGAACCCTAGAGTAAACTAAAAAAGTTGTTGAAACAATTAACAATTACAGCAAACTTTCAGGACATAAAATAAATCTACAATAATCTTCAGCACTTTTATATACTGTCAACAAAACTCATTGGGAAGTGATAAAAATAAAAATTCCAATTAAAATGAATGGAGACAATACAAAATACTTATGTGTCTACCTGCCAAGGCAAACCTTGGGATTTTGTGAACATAACTACAAAACATTTCACACAAAGAATGGCAGCTCTAAACAATTTGAGAAAAAATAGTTGCTCATAAGTAGAATGAGCCAGGGTCATAAAGGGACAATTCTACCTGTTAATTTACTTATGCAGTACCATACCAATAAAACTATCAAAGAATTATTTATAGAGCTACAAAAATAGCAATAAAATCCATCTGTAAGAATAAAAAGTCAAAAATGTAGGGGGAATCAATAGAAAAAAAAAACATGAGGGAATGTGACCTAATAGTTCTAGATATCAAACTGTATTGCAAAGTGGTAATCACAGAAAAGAAAAATGTATTACTGGCCAAGAAATAGAGTGGTAGATCAGTGCAGTATATTAGGTATGCAATATGCAATGGCAAATGAACATAGTAAATTAGAGGTTGGTAAATCCAAAGATCCAAGCTTTTGGGGTAAAGAACTCAAATTTTGACAGAAATTGCTGGGAAAACTGGGAAGCTGAAACTAGACTTATACCTGTATCTCACACCGCATACCAAGATAAAGTCAAATTGAATAAAGTATTTAAACATAGAGGGTGTTTTCATATGTGAATTAGGGAAACATGGAAAAAAGACACCTCTCACAACTATAGATAAGGGAAGAGTTTGTATTGAAAACAAGTGACAAAGAGGATAATAGAAGCAAAATGAATAATTTTGATTACATGAAATTAAAAAGATTTTGCACGAACAAAACTAATGCAATCCAAATTAGAAGGAAATCCGGAAATTGGGGGAAATTTTTACAGGAATTTTATCTGGTAAAAGTTTCATTTTTCAAATATACAAGAAACTAAGACAAATTTTTAAATAAAATGAGCCACTCACCAGTTGGTAGATGTTCAAAGTTATGAAGAGACAGTTTCCAGAGAAAGAAATAAATGCTATCAATAGTCATTGGAAAAAATACTTTATATAACTACTGATTAAAGAAATGTAAATCAAGACAACTCTTAGTTGTCCCTTCACACCTACCACATTGGCTAACATGACAGAAAATGAAAATGGCAAATGTTTTAAGGGCTGTGGAAAAATTAGAACATTAAGTCACGACTGGCAGAAATTATAAACTAATTGAACCATTCTGGAGTACAATTTGTAACCGTACCCCCAGAAGCAATAAAACTGTGTATATCCTTTGACCTAGTAATAACACTAAGTCGATCTGAAATCCAAAGAGATCAAAGAAAAGGGAAAAGGATCTATTTGTACAAAAATATTTGTAACATCTCTTTGTTATGGTAGCAAAGAATTGGAAATCAAGGAGATGTCTGTCATTTGGGGAACAGCTGAACATATTGTGATATGTAATTGTGATGGTATACCTATTGTGCTATAAAAAGTAATGATAAAGATGGTTTTAGAAAAACCTGGGAAGACTTATATGAACTGAAGGAAAGTGAAGTGGGCAGAATCAAATTACTTGCCGTCTTCACGAGTGAGAGAGGTAGAAAATTTAGAGCCCACATTTCAGAAAAGAAAGGTTGTTAAAAATCTTTTTTACATATTTTTTACATTTTACATTATTTAATGAAACACATAATTTTAATATAATATTAGCCTCTGCTGTACTAGTAATTCCAAGTTAAACTGGTGAATTATGTTTAAAATTTTATGTTGCTGAGCTTTGCGGTCGTCTTTGAAGTTATCATTACATGCTATGTATATATAAATAGCTGATCCATTAAAAAAAGGTCAGAATACTCCTTTCTTTAAAATAAATACTACATGAAATCACTATGCTCCTACTACCTTAATATTTGTTTTAAGTCAATTAATTTACTATGGTATGACACAACAGCATGACATAGAGCTGAAACTGGTCATGTTTTTGTATTAACTTGAAGTTGTCTAGCAATGTTTGCTTATTCCTCAGTTCATGGCAGTAAATACCATTGGATAAAAGTAACTAGAGAGAGGCAGAAGTTTTGGCAGATAGGATTCCTTCCTTCTACCTCGGGTCATGTAATAACATAATAGTATTGTAATCTCACTGAACACAGTAAAAATTGAAAATTCATTCACTTTCACTGAAGCATGTTCCTCAGTGTGTTGGGGCTATTTTATTGAAGACACATTAATAAAGAAAGCTTTAGTGCTACAGAATCTGCAAATGAGATTTGGGAGCTTTTTAGTTCTATGGGCTTCATTGCCATGAAAAAAAAGAAAAAAGTAATCTCTGGAAGTAGAGGTTCATACAGAGTTCTCAAAAGGCTAACAATCCAAGGGCTTTGAAAGACACTCTCTGCTCTTATGAAATAAAAGGAGAAACACCCAGGACCAATTACAGAATACACAACTAAGGTCAATTCTTCTCCTCTGGTTCACTTGGCAAAGTAATCCTAATCTGCAACATAATAGGTCTGATTGAAATATAACTGCCTCATTTTCCATCCTTTCTCTCTATGAAATAGATATTTCTTCATTCTATGGACTTTCATTCTGTTGAGATCTGCTACCAATTAAACACCTGTGCTCCATAACTTTATGCTGATCCATCATCAACATTTTCTGGAGAGTACATCACTGAATTGCAGATTAGCCCCAGAAACCCCATTAAAATTAATGGGAACTACATGCTTAATTCCCTCAGAGCCAAGGAAAAAATCACCCCATAGTATTCAATAGCCCTCAAAATTCCTTATTTCTTACCTATGTTGCCAACTGCTGATAATTGGGTTGTGCCACCTGCTTCCATTACATACTTCTTTGGGGAGGAAGGAAAAGATAAAGAACATGGAAAAGGGATTTGTATTCATACACAAATTTTCTCTGATGAATCCCATGTCCTATGGTATACTTTTGGAGTGCTGAGGTGAGACCCATAAAATTGTTGGCAGGGGCTGAGTGAATGTTTTCAAATTAAATATTAATATAAAAAAGACATAGGAAATTGACTTCAAAGCTATTCCTGAGGGGTATAGTTGTATTTGATTGTGGTTTGAGGCCAGATGCTACAGAAGTAAAATGGGAAGTAAAAAGCTAAAGAAAGATTTGTATCTTTTTCCAGACAAAGATCTGGCCAAGGGTGCCCAGAACTCAGTTATTCATGATTCGTTTTAAGGATTCAATGGTCAAGATGTTCTGCTATTGTCACCTGCCATTTTTCACACTGGAACATCTGTGGCAAGGTGAAGGAATAGAAAAGCAAAATGCAGCTCAACCAATTTTGCTATGTGAAAGCAGTTTTAATCTAGAGTTTCCTATAGGAGGATGTGGAAACTGATGGGCAAAATGAGGTTTGAGGTTGTCAGTAAGTTTCATTTCCACTGCTAATTTCACTCTACCCTTTCAGTCACTATTCCCTCCACAACAATGAGAATTGATTGTGCAGTATTCTTTCATCCAAAGAACCATTTCCCCTTCCTGTATGCTTTATCAAAACCAAAAGAATCCAGAGCAGAGAACTTAGAAATTTTTGGAAATTGTAGCAGTTGCTAAGCACCTGCTCCTTGGCACAGTAGAAAAGAGGAATTTAAAATACTAATATCGCAGTTTAAGATTAACTTACATACATTCTCATCACAAACACCACCACAAATGCCTTGACTAAGTTCAGATTCATGATTTTGGGTACCCCAGCATCCAAAGTTTACCATAAGTCAATAATGCAAAATAAAACCAAATATCAAAAGTATATAAAAACAGAAAGTTTCAAATATCAAAGGAATTCGGAAAACATTTTATTCAACACCCTACCAAATATCAGAAACCTTTTCTATCATGTAAAAGGCAGATGGTTATCTAACTTACTTAGCACTTCCAACTGACAGATAATTCATTATATCCTAAGAATGTTGATTCTATCTTTTAAAATTTCTACTCTTTTGTAAGTTATTTTATCAAATGAAAAAAAATGTTTTCTCCTTATAACTTAATCAAAAAAACCACTACTTCTAACGTTCTACAATATACATCCAATTCTTCTCCTTTTTGACCACAGTTTTATTGTTCTTCTGTCTTGTATTTTGAAATCACCTATCTTCTCCAAACTGGCCATACTTTCAGTTTGTCCTAATGTGATGACAGCATGAATTCACTAACTATCCTACTTGCCTCCCCTGAGTATATTTGTCATCATTATCCTTTTTGTAAAAATTCAGACTTGAATAAAATATACCATATGTAGTCAGAGAGAAGTAGTACAGTGTTCCTTTCTGATCACATAGTTGTAGACAGATTTTATAATCTCTCCCTTCATAACATTTCTGGCATCTGTCCCTTTCTTTCCATCCATAAAATCACCACTCCATTTTTATCACCTCCAGCCCATGCTATTGCTATACCTTCTTATTTGCCCTCCTTACTTCAAGATTCTCTCCATTCCGGGGGTGGAGTCAAGAAGGCAGAGTAGAAAGACTCATGAATGCTAGCTCCGAACCCACAGCCCATAAATTTCCTGCAAGAAGAACTCCCCACAAATTCCGGAGCACTGCAAGGTGCGCAGAAACACAGTGGAAAAGATTTCCGTTCCAGAGAGCCCTGGAGAGCCATCCCCAAAGGTCCGTCATGCTCTGGACAGCGGAATTCACCCCTGCCCAGCCCTGGCTGCGTGGCCCAAGAGGAGCAGATCTGAGCAGGCTTCAGGGACGGAATCTGGGGCGGCTGGGAAGGTCCCTCCACCCACACATGCTACAGGTCAGTGAGAGAGATGTCTGGGCTGGTTGAGAAGGGAGTGGGGTGTCTCCGTGACTTGGGCCCCCTCGGGAGGCAGTGGCAGAGGCAGTGGCGGTGGCGCAGGACCCCCAGAGCAGCAGGCAGAAGTTCAGGGCCATTACCAAAGATCTCTGCATAAACCCCCTGAGGGAACTGAGCCTGGGAGAAGGCCCCGGCCCCACCTCAGCACCAGAAATAAAGCTCACATTGAATAGCAGCCGCCCGTGCTGCAGAAAGCCCATTTGAATCTCAGACCCCAAGCACTAGCTGGGCAGATCTAGGCGGGGGTGGACAGCAATCTCAGAAGTCAAGTAACTGGCTGGGAAAATGCCCAGAAAAGGGAAGAAAAATAAGACTATAGAAAGCCACTTTGATGGGGTACAGATGTTCCCGCCTTTCAGTTCTGATGATGAGGAACTATTCTTATCATCAGGGAAAGACGTGGAGGTTGGGGCCTCTGTATCCCAGACATCCCATGGGGATGGTGGGCTCAGGCCATGGAAGAGCTCAAAAAGGATTTTGAAAAGCAAGTTAGACAGGTGGAGGAAAAACTGGGAAGAGAAATGAGAGAGATGCAAGAAAAGCATGAAAAACGGAACAATACCTTGGTAAAGGAGACCCAAAAAAATGCTGAAGAAAATAACACCTTGAAAAATAGGTTCATTCAATTGGCAAAAGTGGTTCAAAAAGCCAATGAGGAGAAGAATGCTTTCAAAAGCAGAATTAGCCAAATGGAAAAAGAGGTTCAAAAGGTCACTGAAGAGAATAGTTCTCTCAAAATTACAATGGAACAGATGGAGTCTAATGACTTTCTGACAAACCAAGAAATCAAAAAACAAAACCAAAAGAGTGAAAAAATGGAAGAGAATGTGAAATATCTATTGGAAAAACAACTGACCTGGAAAATAGATCCAGGAGAGACAATTTAAAAATTATGGGACTACCTGAAAGTCATGATCAAAAAAAGAGCCTAGACATCATCTTCCATGAAATTATCGAGGAAAACTGCCCTGATGTTCTACAACCTGAGGGCAAAATAAGTATTGAAAGAATCCATCGATCACCACCTGAAAGAGATCCAAAAAGAGAAACTCCTAGGAACATTGTGGCCAAATTCCAGAACTCCCAGGTCAAGCAAAAAATATTGCAAGCAGCTAGAAAGAAACCATTAAGTAAGGTGGAAATACAATCAGGATAACTCAAGATCTAGCAGCTTCTACATTAAGGGATCAGACGGCATGGAATAGGATATTCCGGAAGTCAAAGGAACTAGGACTCAAACCAAGAATCACCTACCCAGCAAAACTGAGTGTAATACTTCAGGGGAAAATATTGTCTTTCAATGAAACAGAGGACTTTCAGGGATTCTTGATGAAAAGACCAGAGCTGAAAAGAAAATTTGACTTACAAACACAAGAATGAGAAGACACATGAAAAAGTAAACAGCAAAGAGAAGTCATAAGGGACTTACCAAAAGTGAACTGTTTACATTCCTACATGGAAAGACAATATTTGTAACTCTTAAAATTTTTCAGTATCTGAGTAGTTGGTGGGACCACACACACACACGCACACATACACACACACATGTACATGCATGCACACACATACACACCTGCACGGACATACAGAGATAGAGAGCACAGAGTGAATTGAATAGGATGGGACTATATCTTAAAAGAAATTAAGGTAAATGGTGAGCGAGAAATGTCGTGGGAGGAGAGGGTGAAATGGAATGGGGTAAATTATATCTCATTCAAGAGGCAAGCAGGAGAATTTTTAGTGGAGGGAAAAAGAGGAGTGCTGAGAAAAAAAAACAAGAAGTTTACCCTCATCACATTCGACTAAAGGAAGCAATAAAATGCACACTTATTTTGGTATGAAAACCTATCTTACAATACAGGAAAGTGGGGGAGAAGGAGATAAGCAGGGTGGGAGGGATGATGGAAGGGAGGGCAATGGGAGGAGGGAGCAATGTGAAGTCAACACTTGGAGACGGACAGGATCAAAAGACAGAATAGAAACAATGAGGGGCAAGATAGGATGGAGGGAAATATAGTTAGTCTTACACAACATGACTATTATCGAAGTCATTTGCAAAACTACACAGATATGGCCTATATTGAATTGCCTGCCTTCCCAAAGGGAATGGGTGGGAAGGGAGGGATGGGGAGAATTTGGAACTCAGAGTTTTAGGAACAACTGTTGAGTATTGTTCTTGCTACTAGGGAATAAGAAATACAGTTAATGGGGAATAGAAAGTCATCTGGTCCTACAGGACAAAAGAGAAGATGGGGACAAGAGAAGGGAGGGATGATAGAAGAGATGGCAGATTGGTGATAGGGAAAATTAGAATACTCGGGTTATTGGGGTGGGGGAAGGGTGTAAATGACGAGAAAATTTGGAACCCAAAATTTTGTGAAAATGAATGTAAAAAGTTAAACAAATAAATTTTTATTTAAAAAAAAAAGACTCTCTCCATTCTAATCTGCTTTCCACATGTGTCAAGATAATTTTCCTGAAGTGCAGTCTTCTCAAGAAACTCCTCAGCTACCCTGTTGCTTATAGGATCAAATATGAACTCTTCCACTTGATCTTTTAAGTCTGTTATAACTGTCCCTGAATAAACTTTCCAACTGTATTACACATTTCTGGAATACCACAATCGCGTTTCTCAAAGCATTCAGCAAGCATGGTCTGACCAAAGTGCTGCACTGGAATTCAGGGAATCTCTCTTTATACTAGGTGTGTGGGTGCGGTTAACAGGCCTACATGAAGACTACTGGCATAAAACTAAGGAAAGCTTGAAACGTAAACAACAGAGACCTTTCATTTAGTCATAACTCAGGTAAGTATCAGTAAAGGTTTTTGTCTTGGTCATTTCTAAGGGAGGGAAAATTCCCCAATGGGCCAGGTGGGATGGTTTGGACATTCTGAGATACACTTTAGGAGCTTCTCCTATGTTTGTTTTAAACCAGCATTGTGTTCCAAGAAATCGCTAAAGAAAATTGACCATATCTCTGGAAAGTGGAAGGAAAAGTAGAAATAGAAAGAAATCATTGCTCACCGACTGAAGGAAATTCCAAATCCATAGCTTCCAAGTCAAAGTAATAATACTCTAAGCAACAAGCAAGAAAAAAATCCAAGTACCAAGGAGACATAGCCAGACTCATACAAGATTAAACAGTCACCATATTAAAGGAGCATGGGGTTTGGATTACAATATTCTATAATGCAAAATATATAGGTTTACAATAAAGAATAAATTACCTGAGAAAGCTAAATATGATGCTATACAGGAAAAAAAATAGACCTTTAAATAGAGGCTTTCAAAGCATAGCTGATGAAAACATGAGATCTGCATAAACTTAGTGCAAACATAGGAGTCAAGAGAGAAGAAAAACATATGTGATCAATCATAATAATCTAAACTAGGATAAGCTATTCACATTATATTCGACTGAGATCATTCAAGTGTTGCATTGAACCCTATCATCATCAAGGGTCATAGTGGCAACTAATTAGACAGAGGGACTGGAAATAATTGTTATGTTCTGTTATCTTAAAAGAAGAATGAACAGACAGAGAAAAATAATCATGCTAGGTTGTAAAAGAAGAGGAATGATGAGGATAATTTTCACATGTAATTGGAGCAAGGAGATCGAAGTCTATACCCCTCAAAGTGAGGGGGTATTAAAGAACAAATGACATGAACCTTGCCGTCATCTGAATAGGTGAAAGAACAGAAGACTACACACATTTTACATACAAAGTGTTGGGTACAGAAATACATTTTGCTCAGTGTGGAAAAGATAGGGAAAGAGAAAAAGGGAAAGGAGCTATTAAGAGACAAGATAAATTAAGGAAAGGATTATTTATAAGCAATTGTTGCTGTTGTGTTCATCCTTCATTTTTCGAAGAAGACCATGACATCAGAGAAATGATGACATGACTTGCTCTTGTCTTTGTTTTGAGTGAGGGAGGGCTGTGCAAGGTCACCAGCATCACTTCCTCTCCTGGGCTATCTGGATCCAGTGACCCGATATTCAGTCAGGATCCTGGAGATGACCCAGGATTCAATGGGAGACCTTGGATTTTTTAGACTAAGGCCTTTTCAGGTACTCACTTAGACGGAGGTATCACCCATTCAGTGAATAGGCCTCTTTAAGAAGTAGTTGGAGAATGGCCCCTTTAATGAGCAAAAGAAGTATGAACTAAAGGAGAATGAAAAGATCATAGAGGGACAAGAAAAAACTATCTGTTAGATATATGGATAGGAGATGAAATCACAACCAAAATATGATAAGGAAGATGACAGAAGATAAAATGGACAGTAATTATTTATAAAATAAAAAAAAAGTTTTTTTTTTTAAAAGAGACAAAATTATAAGAAAAGCAGGCAAATAAAGGGAAAATATTCACATCAAGTTTCTCTGATAAAGATCCAATTTCTAATATGTGTACTTTATAATATAACTTAATCCAATTTATAGGAATAAGGTCCTTTCCTCAAGTGATAAATGGTCAAGGATAATAGTTTTCAGAAGAAGAAATACAAGCTACCAAGAACCATATAAATGCTAATTGTCAGATAAAAAATATTAAAACTTCTGCACTATGTCAATTAGGTTATGAAAGATGATTTTTTAAAAAAGAAACATGAAAACTATTGGATTGGCTGTGGGAAAACTGGTTTGTTAATTGATCATTGATGAGGCTGTGACTTGACCTAGACAATCTGGAAAGCAATTTGTAACTATGCTTTAAAAGCTATTAAATGGTACATATCCTTTGAGTCAATGATACCACTAGTCGATCTCTACCACCAAAAAAGGAAAATAAACCATGAAATATAAAAGCATTTATGACATCTTTTTTTTCTTTTTTGCAATAGAAAAGAATTGGATATTAAGGGCATACTTATTAATGGAGGAACAGATGAACAAGTTTTAGCTTAAGAATGCTATTGAATACTATTGTGCTATTAAGATATGATGAATGAGATTGTGTAAGAGAAAATTGCAAAAACTTATTCTGATGCATAGAGAACTGAGAAGAAACAGAACAATTTTAACCATGGCAAGGAGATTGTAAAGAAAAATATCTTTGAAACACTTAGAAATCCTGATCAACGCAATGACAAACTGCTGTTCCAGAAGAAGGCAGATGAAACACTCTCTGATAGAGTAATGATCCACATAGATAACAGATTGAGATACACACACACACACACAAACTTAACACCATATGCATATATGTGTACATACATACACAGATATACACATATACATATGTATATTTGTGTAAATGTGCATATTATATGAGTTTGTGTATGTTTGTATGTGTATTATAGCATTTACATGGTCATTTAATGTTTATAAAGTGCTTTTAAAATATTATTTTGGATTATCCATACAAAATTTAGGGCGTATGTGCTATTATTATCTTCATTTTGCAAATGATGAAACTGAGGCATGCAGAGGTTAAGTGATTTGCCCAGGTTAACATAGCAAGGAAGTTTCTGAGGCTAAACTGAACTCCAGCTATTCTGACTCCAGGTCTAGTGCTCTATCCACTGTGCCACACCTAACTTCCAAATTCAAGAATTTGTTTCGTTACATGCAAAACACATGTTTATAAGAGACTTTTCGTTTTTGTTTTTTTATTATTGAGGTGTAGGGGAGGTGATAAGAGAGAGAAGGCAACATTTTTGAATAACAAAATAAAATTTAATTTAAAAATTCTATAAAATCTGTGTAGCTATCAATGTTTTCTTTTATCTTTTTGGTTGCTTGTTGCCCTTCATTCTTGAAAAGGATCAAAATGACATCACCATGTAAGAGTTAAGTGTCAGTGTATCCAGTTGTGGCTAATCAGGCCAATATGAGCTCAGGATGCCCTACCACAGGTTGGGCACAAATAATCTGTGAGAACATTAGGGGTATATATCTAGAAGAATCTATGCATGGTTCGGTAACTTTGGAGCCATAGTTCCAAATTCTTTTACTGAATGGTTGGATGAACTTACAGCCCTTTGATCAACGCATTGATGTGTCTGTTCTCCCAAAATCCTTTATACATTTCAAGAGACTTTCAATTAAAATACTCCAATATTACATGGGAAATATCGTGTCTAACATATTACTAATCTTGTAATGTTTTCATTCAAAACTCTGTTCTCAGATTTCCTTCTTATTAACCTCTGAGTAACATTAAAGATTGTTGAGCAGGTTCTCTGCTCTATTGGCCATCAGGACACTGCTCTTTTACTGTTCTCTTACCTCTATGGCAAATCTCAAATTTTGTATCATAAGCCATATTCTTCCAGGATCCATGTGTACTACATGCATATTCTTGCATAAGATATGCCTATATAAATGTGCATGTGACATCTCTACATTTATACATATAATGACATATACACTTGATAGTATGCATATATAAGTAGATCCATATTCACCTTTCTTCTGTCTGGGCTTTTATCCCATAACACTATTTGAGTAGCTTCACCTGGATGACCTATAATCATCTCAAATCTAAACCGTCACAAAGAAATATCCTCACCTTCCCTCTGAAACTTTACTGTTTTTGTCCAAGGAACAGACATATCCAATATTTTTTTCCAAAATTACACCTTGTTTTGTTTATTTATTTTTGGATATATCGTAATATTACTCATATCTGTGTATATTACTCCCTCTATCTCAGTCTCCCCATAGAGTTTAATCTTCTTAAGCTATAGGACAATGTATAATCTTTGTACTCCCAAAGTCTTCCAAAAATAGAGGGATAACCAATGTTTTTTGTTCAATTGAATTGCTCAGTGTCCCCAAAATTTTTGAGTATATGCCTATATACACATGTAAGCATGTGTGAATGTGTACATGTATAATCAATGCACATACATTTGTGTGCCTAATATATGCACATGTACAATAAACATGTGTATTTTATGAATAAATGTTCACACATAAATATATGTATATATAAACACATATGCCCACATTAACAGAAACGTTACATGTAAATATGTATATATTTGTCTTTCACATTACTTCTTATGTATATCCATTCATAGTGTACTACACCATATTTACATCTACTCTGCATCTTTCAACTTGTGCCTGTGTGATTTGAGATGATCTGGTTCTCTTACTACAACTTTAGAATGCTTAAATACTTCCTTTAACAGCAACATCACAATCTTATTTTCTATTGCCCTCTTATTGAAATTGCAACCAACAAATAACTAAAGATCTTTTTATTTCCTCCACAAATATTGATGAACTGGTATTAATACAAATATTGCCCTCATCACTTTTGAGTGCATTTTTATTTTAACCTGTTTGCAATTTTATATTTATCTCCATTGAAGTTTATGTTGTTTGGAGTTATTTCAACAGTAGAAACACCTTTGTTTCTTGTTTCTGTAACCAGTTGTACTAATAACTCCAAACAGATTTTTGCCATTCATAAATTTAATAAAGGTATGTTATTCCATATGATATGATAGTATGAAACAATATGATAGTATGAAAAGGGTCCAGTTCTCAGTGTTTAGGAAGACTTGGATTCTAATCTTACTTTACATACTCATTAACTGTGTGACCCTAAGCAAATTTCTCTTCTCTCAGTCTCAGTTTCCTGATCTATAAAATGGTGATAAGAGTGTCTTCTTCATAAGGTTGTTTTTTGACTATTTGAATAAGATGGCATATATAAAGCACAGAAAATATAAAGCTCTGTATAAATTATTTTTTATCTAATTCAATTCATTTTTGGTGTTCAGTCATTTCAGTTATAGCCTACTCTTCATGACTCCATTTGGAGTCTGCTTGACAAGGATACTGGCCGGGTTTGCCATTTACTTCTCTAAGTTATCCTACAGATGAGGAACTAAGGCAAACAGGGTTAGAATGACTTCCCCAGGGTCATACAGCCATTAAGTTTCTGGGGTCAGATTAGAACTAGTCTTCCTGACAAGTGATCATTTATCCACATTATGAGATAAGAATATTGTGAAAAGGAGAGTTGATAATAATTATTTTTTTTAATCTCTCGTTTAAAGCACCCTTGCTCTCTTACTACAAACTTACAAATCCCTTACTTTAATTTGTTTTTAAATAAATTTATTGATTCCTTCAAATTTAAAGAATTTTCTTGATTGAGAAAAAATATAATTAAAAGTTGAGTTGTTATATGTTGACTGGTTTCCTCAACCATATATTATTGTAATATTACTTGTCCCTAAGAATGACATTCTCTTTTCTTTGCTGTTTCAAAATAAACTTGTTTCAAAATCTTGTTTTTAATGTGTTTGGTATTTTCCCAAAACTGAACTTAATCCTGAGGTAAGAGACTATACTCTTCTTTACATAATCAACAATATATTACAGCTCATTGTAAATAGTAGAAACTCAATAAATATTTGTTGAATGTTGAATTCTGAGCTGTGTTCACATGATGGTTTTCTTATCATACCATGACACATCTTTGCATTGACCCTTTTTCATAAATTTCTTTTTCTATCATATGTGTATTTTTTTAATAAGGGGAGGAGACCTTAGACCTTCCAAAGAAACTACATTCATATCTCTAGGTACTTCTCCTCTTGAGTTCCCAGAGGAGTTATTAGTGTTTATTTTAGCAAAATACCATTTCAAAGAACTGTTACCATCTAGCATTTCAGAGATTATGTCCTTGGGATGAAATCTACAATTTCTCTGAACTGTTAAGATTAACTTATTTGGGTTGCATATCTAAGAAGACCAGTATTTTGTCTCTTATGTGTTAAGCTCTGCAAAATGCTATACTCACATTCTCTCAAGGTTTTCATCATTTCCACATGGAAATTTTCCCTTGTTCATTCTTATCTCCTGGCTTTCCTTGCTTTCTTCAAAACTCAGTTAAGTTCCCATTTTCTGAAAGAAATTTTTCCTTATGTTCTCGAATGTTAATCCCTTCCTTTTGAGACTGCCCTCAATTGGCCTGTATATATTATACTTTATATTTAATTGTTGACTTTTTGTCGTCCTTATTAGCTTATGAGATCCTTTAAAGCAAAACACTAGTGTGTGTGTGTGTGTGTGTGTGCACGCACACTCTAACACCTGTTCCTATGTGCACATGTTTATGAGGTGTTAGTGGCTTGCTTTATATTCCCACTGCTTTGGACAGGGCCTGAACATAATAGGTGCTTAATAAATGCTTATTGAATGAGTGTGAATTAGAGTTAAGGTCACAGTCACAGGTCGTACCTCAAATTTTTCCTTTCCTCTCTAGTTCTTAGGGTTGTCCTCCACCCTAAATTTACTTTGTATAATCTTTGCTTATATTACATATTTACTTATCTGTATATATATTTTTTTCCCAATAGACTATCAGCTGTTTGAAAGCAAAACTTTTTTCAGTTTTGTTTCTAAATTCCCTGATATTAGAAGAATGTCTTTCACATAGTAAATAATCAATGTGAGGTGAATAAATGAATGAGTGAAAACTTCTGGCCCATTTTGGTAGAATGACAAATTCAGTATATGGGGAAAGAATTGACGATGGAATCTTCATTCTCTATTGTTTCTAGTTTACTTTTATGATGAGCAAAACTACCACAATGTCAAGTTTTTCATACTAATTGAAGATCACTGAAGGACTGTGTTTGCTAGGTAAGAATTAAAGAGCCTATATATTATAAGGAATAATTGAATATAGTTTCCATCTCTTTTTCTGCTGAATGCAATGTCATCACCTTACTCTTGTTATCCCACAGTGTCCTGGAGACCAGCTTGTGTTCTTAAAATGTTTTAGTGGAAAGGGGATTGGGCTTTCAATCAGAAAGACATGGGTTCAAATTCCACCTCAGAAATTTCCTAGTTCTAGGAGGCAAGTCTTGTGACTTCCCTCCACCTTAGTTTCCCCTTTTTCGAAATGAGGTTGTGAAATGAGGAATTGATGACCTCTAAATGCCATCTATGACACTACTTGAAGGCTAATTCAATGCAGCAATATTCTGGAAGGTCCTAGTTTAATCCACAAAAGTTTGTAGTGTCACTCTGGTATTGAACAATAAGTCTATCACCTGAGACAATACCAGAAATGTGTAGACTCATCAATCATTTGACTGTTGAGTGATAAGGTTTTGTTTTGTTTTTATTTGTTTTAGTCAAATCAACTCTTGATTACCACCCATAACATAGATGAGAAGTGTTTATTTCTACTAATCTACAGAGCACCTACACTGAAGAAATAACAGATTTTTGAGTTACTAGCTACTGATATACTCTTCTGTTTTCAATTTATTTTGACAGAATGATGTTCTCTCCATAACATTCTCTAAGTTCCTGAAAAGCTGGTCAATTTATGGGTCTTTAAACATGACATTATATTTCCTACTTCTAGAAAAGTTGTTTCATATATAGAGAATAATTTCTCTGTCCACTTCCACCTTTTGTAAGTAGTCTTCAAGGCTCATCTCAAATGTTAATACCTACACGAGTAAGGTAATTCCTGACTCTTCAGTGGTTAATATTCTCAAAAAAAGCACATTCATTCATATATCTACTTGTAAGTTTTGTCCTCACATTTTCTACTTATCCCTTTTTCATTATATATTGAAAATATCTTTATAATACATAGTCTCTAACATGCATCTCCTCTATGTATCCTTCCTTTGTTCTCTCTCTCTCTCTCTCTCTCTCTCTCTCTCTCTCTCTCTCTCTCTCTCTCTCTCTTTCTCTCTCTCTCTCTCTCTCTCTCTTTCTCTGAAAAAATATATATATATAAATTTCAACATTAACTTTTATAAAATTTGAAGTTCTACATTTCCCCCCCTCCCTCCTCTCTCCTCTTTCCCTTCCCCAAGGTGACATACAATTTGATATAGTTATACATGTTCTTTGCTCTTTGTTAAAGTAATATTTTACTTCTGTCAAATTGCTTTTAAAAACAATTTTATCATACATTGTTTATTTTTTTAACTTTTGATTTCCAAATTTTAACACTTCCACCTCCTCTCTCACTTCCCTAGGTAGGCAATCTGATATAGGTTTCAAATATGCAATCATGCAAAACATTTTCATATCAGTCATTCTGTAAGAAAAAAAGAGTTAAAGAGGAATGAAACAAAGAGAGGAAAAAATAAAGAAATGAAGGAAGGAGGAAGGGAAGGAAAAGAGAGAGGGAAGAAACAGAAAGAAAGAACATTAACACAATTCCAAAGCTCTTCACACAAAGTCAGATATAAAAAATTGGAAAAATATTAGTTGCTCATGGGTAGACATAGCTAATAAGATAAAACATTTCAATTCTACCTAAATTAAATTACTTATTCAGTGCCATACAAATCAAACTACCAAAAGGTCCAGAATATTAAAGGAACTAGTGAAAAGAAATGCAAAAGAAGGTGGCCTAGCTATATCATATATTAAATTGTATTATAAAGAAGCAACCATCAAAACTACTTGGTACTGGGAGTGAATCAGTGGAATATGTTAGGTATGCAAGACACAAGAGTCAATGACTATAGCAGTCTACTGTTTGATAAACTCAAAGACTCTAGCTTCTGGCATAAAAGAGCATGATATAATAAAAACTGCAGGGAGAACTGGAAAATAATATGGAAGAAACTAGTCAATAAAATCTTACACCCAATACCAAGATAAAATCAAAATGGGTACATGATTTAGATATAAAGACTGATACTGTTAGCAAACTAAGAGAGCAAGGAATAATTTGCCTGTCAGATCTATGGAGAAGGGATGAAATGATGACTAAACAAAGGATAGAGAACATTATGAAATGTAGAACAGATTATTTCGATTACATTAAATTGAAAAGCTTTTGTGCAAAACACAAATCAAGAATAGGAGACAAGCAGAAAACTGGGAAAGAATTTTTAATAGTGTCTCTGATAAAGGCCTCATTTCTAAAATATATAGAGAGCTGAGTTAAATTTATAAGAATCCAAGTCATTGCTCAAGTGATAAATGGTCAAAGGATATAACCAGGCAGTTTTCAGAGGAAGAAATTAAAGCTGTCCATAGTTATATGAAAAAGTGCTGTAAATTACTTTTGATTACAGAAATGTAAAACAAAACAACTCTAAGATACCACATCACAACTATCAGAGTGATTAACATTAAAAAAAAACAGTAAAGTAGTAAATGTTGGAGAATATGTGGGAAGATTGGAAAACTAATTCATTGTTGATGGAGTTGTGAATTGATTCAATCGTTCTGAAGAGCAATTTGGAACTATGCCCAAAGGGCTATAAAGTTGAGCACAAGCTTTAACCCAGCAATATTTCTTCTAGGTCTATATCCCAAAGAATTCATAAAAATGGGAAAAGTACTCATATGAACAAAAAATATTTATTGCAGCTCTTTTTGTGGTGGCAAAGGATTGGAAATTGAGGGAATATCCATTAATGGGAGAATGACTGAACAAGTTGCGGTATAGGAATGTATGGAATACTATTGCACTGTACAGAAAGATGAACAAACAGGCTTCAGAAAAACCTGGAAAGACTTACATGAACTGATGCAGAGTGAAATGAGCCGAACCAAGAGAACACTGTACACAGTAACAGGCACATTGTGTAATAACGTGACAGACTTAGCTTTTTACAGCAATGCGGGGATCTAAAACAACTCCAAAAGCCTCATGATGGAAAATGTTATCCACATCCAGGGAAAAAACTTTGGAGTCTGAATGCAGATGGAAATATACTGTTTACTCTTTCTTTTGTTGTTTTGTTTTGTTTTTTTCTTTCTTGTGGTTTCTCCCACTAGTTCTAATTTTTCTTTACATCATGACTAATTTGAAAATATGTTTAATATGAATGTATAAGCACAGTCTATATCAAATTGCATGCCACCCTGGGGAGCAGAGGGGAAAAGGTGGGGAGAAAATTCGAACTCAAAATCTTACGAAAGTGTATGTTTAAAGCTAAAAATTAATTAATTCCTTATTAACAAACAAGTAAAAAAGAGCAAAAGAAGAGAAAAAGAGAGAAAGAAAAGAGAGAGAGAAAAAAAGAAGAAAAACAAAAAATATTATGCTTCAGTTTGTATTCAGAAAATGCTAGTTTTTCTGGAAGTGGATAGCATTTTTAACTATGCATCGTTTTATATCATTTCATTGACAAGAATACCTAAGCCATTCAAAGTTCATCATACAATACTACTGTTAATGTGTATAGTGTTCTCCTGATTCTGCTCCTTTCTCTTTGTATCAGTTTGTCGTTTTTCATGTTGGAATTCTGTCTTTCCATAAAAAAAAAATATTAAAAGGAATGGGTTTAGAGTACAATTGTAGTAGCTCTCTTTACTTTGATGGTGAAAAGTGTATTGTTAAAAGAGAGGGAAAGTCTATACTTTTCTTCTTCTTCCTCTTCTTCTCTTCCTCCTCCTCCTCCTCTTTCTCCTTTTCTTCCTTTTCTTCTTCCTCCTCCTCTTCTTTAATCCTCCTCCTCTTCCTATTGCCCTACTATTGAAATATGTATATGTTGACCACTGCCAACTCATTGAAGACAAAGGAAGTTTTAGTTTTGTCTTTGTATTTTCAGCACCCAGCAAAATCTGTAGTAACTAATAGATGTTTAATAAAAACTTGCTTTATTGAATTCATGAGCCTAGTTTATTGTACTATTTCCTCTCTGGCTTCCTAAAAGATTTATTTCAAGCACTGCCTTCTTCAAGGGGCTTTTCCAGTCCCCCATCTGCTAATTTCTCCCCTCTTAAGATTTTCTTTTATCTATTCTGTTTCTAAGTTATAAATAACAATACTTATAGCTAATATTTATATAATGCTTGCTATTTGCCAAACATTTTATTAAGAATTTACATTTGTTTTCTCATTTGATCTTCATATCAACCTTTGGAGGTAGGTGTTATTATGGTCTCTGTTTTATAGGTGAGGGTCTGAGGCAAAGAGAGGCTAAGTGACATGCACAGGGTTACACATCTAGGGAGTGTCTAAGTCCAGATTTCAATGTAGGTTTTCCTGACTCCATATCAGGCTCTTTATCCATTTTAACACCTAGCTGCCTAGCAACAACTATTTATGCAGATGTCGTAAACCTCCATTAACATTTAAGGCTCTTGAGGGAAGAGAACAATTTAACTTTTTCTTTGTATTTCTAGAAATTATCACTCTACTAGGAACAACATAAATACACAATAAATTTGTGGTTTATTTATTGCTTGACTGATTCAATATTAGTCAGTAGCATCTAGGTTGTAATTACAAAAGTAGAACAAGTAGGACATTTCAATTTCTTGGACATGGAAGAGGAAAAAAAGAAAATTAAAATAAAAGAATAAATATGTTTTAAAAAAGAAAAAAACTTGGAGTCAGTATCCTAAATTAAGTGCATTTCAAACATGAGGTAAACATGGAGTATTGGAAGGGTAAAGACTCTGAGAAATGTTAATATTAATATGAAAAGGAACTATGAAAGTTTTCTTTTGATATTTTTAGCATTTTGCCATAAAACCAAAGATCTTTTTGTTTGTTTGTTTGTTTTTTTTGTTTTGTTTATGAATGCATAATACGTGATTTGCACCATTAGGAGAAAGATAAATCATGGATTTGATGATAAAGTGGTAACTGATAACCTACAAGAGAATAGTTTTAATAGGATAATAGGACTGCGGTATTAAGGGTGAGTCATCTGAAGTTATGTTTTCTTTTTAAAGGTAATTTTTTTTCTCATTATATTCAGAAGCAAATGTTAGCATTCTTTTTAAGAAAAAATTCTTAGTTTTAACTTTTCTTCTATTTTATTTGCCTTCCCCTGTCATTGAGAAGGAAAGGCTAAGATGGCAGAGTAGAAAGACTCATATATGCTACCTCCGAATCCACAACCCATAAATTTCCTGTAAAAAGAACTCCCCACAAATTCTGGAGCAGTGAAAGCTGCGCAGCAACAGAGTGGAGGAGATTTCCGTTCCAGAGAGCCCTGAAAAACCAACTCCAAAGGCCCATCTCACATCAGATAGCAGAACCCAGCCCTGGCCACATGGCCCGGAGAGGAGCAGATCCAAGCAGGCTTCAGGGACGGAAGTTCTGGCGGCCTCAAAGATCCCTCCACCCAAAGGCGCTACAGGTCAGTGAGAGAGACTTCTGGGCTGGCCGAGAGGAGAGCGGGGTGTCTAAATAACTCAGGCCCCCTAGGGAGGCAGCGGCAGAGGCAGTAGCAGAGGCAGAGGTGGCCAAAGGCTCTCGGAGCAGACGGGACCTCAGATCCATTACTGAAGATCTCCCCCTGAGGGAACTGAGACTGGGAGGCAGCCCTGTCCCCACTTGAGCAGCAGTACTTAATTTCTCACTAAATAGCAGCCCCTCCCCCTACTGAAAGCCCTGAGCCCTTCTAGCAGCATTTGAATATCAGACCCCAAGCACTAGCTGGGCAGATCTAGGTGGGGGTTGAGAGGAATCTCAGAAGTCAAGTAACTGGCTAGGAAAATGCCCAGAAAAGGGAAGAATAATAAGACCATAGAAGGCTACTTTCTTGGTGAACAGATGTTTCCTCCTTTCATTTCTGATGAGGAGGAACAATGCTTACCATCAGGGAAAGACATAGAAGTCAAGGCCTCTGTATTCCAAATATCCAAAATAGATATCCAATGGGCTCAGGCCATGGAAGAGCTCAAAAAGGATTTTGAAAATCAAGTTAGACAGGTGGAGGAAAAACTGGGAAGAGAATGAGAGAGATGCAAGAAAAGCATGAAAAAACGGTCAATACCTTGCTAAAGGAGACCCAAAAAATGCTGAAGAAAATAACACCTTGAAAAATAGGCTCACTCAATTGGCAAAAGAGGTTCAAAAAGTCAATGAGGAGAAGAATGTTTTCAAAAGCAGAATTAGCCAAATGGAAAAAGAGGTTCAAAAGCTCACTGAAGAAATTAGTTCTCTCAAAATTAGAACGGAACAGATGGAGTCTAATGACTTTCTGAGAAACCAAGAAATCACCAAACAAAACCACAAGAATGAAAAAATGGAAGAGAACATTGGAAAAACAACTGAACTGGAAAATAGATCCAGGAGAGACAATTTAAAAATCATGAGACTACCTGAAAGTCATGATCAAAAAAAGAGCCTAGACATCATCTTCCATGAAATTATCAAGGAAAACTGCCCTGATATTCGAGAGCCAGAGGGCAAAATAAGTATTGAGAAGGAAAGCAATTTGATAAAGGTTATACAAGTACAGTCATGCAAAACATATTTCCATGTTAGCCATGTTGTGGAAGACAAAAAAACCTGGAAAAGTAAAGGTAATAAAAGCAATATGCTTAATCTGCATTCAGATTCTGTCACTTTCTTCTCTGTGGGTGAATAGTATTTTTCTTAACAGGTCCTTTGATCTTTATGGGGCTTGGAATAGTTAAGTTATTGACATTGAATCATTGTACAATATTGCTGTAAGTGTTCTTACATGTTATTTACATGTTACTTAAGATGTTCTTCTGGTTCTACTCACTTCACTTTGAATCAGTTCATCATAATTTTTTATACTAAGATAATATGTTTGAACCCTACTTTCATCACAATTCAATGAAATAAATACATACAGCATAAGTTATTTGGTCAATCTCCAATTGATGGCATCCCCCAATTTCCAATTGTTTGCTACTACAAAAAGGGCATATATACATATATATGTATATATATGTATGTGTATATATGTATATACATATGTATAAATATGTATGTGTATATACACATATATATGTATATGTATATATATATGTATATATTTGTATATATAGGTCCTTTTTCTTTTCTTTCTCTCTCTTTATGGTACATACCTATTAGTTGTTATTTCTGAGCAAAAGGATAACCACAGTTCTGCACATCTTTGGGCATAGTTCCAAATTGTTCTCCAGAATGGTTCGATCAGTTCACAAATCATCAACAATACTTTAATTTTCCAATTTTCCTACATCCTCTCCAACATTTGTCATAATCTTTTTTGTCTCATAAGTCAATTTGATAGGTGTAAGGTCATATCTTAGAGTAGCTTTAATTTGGATTTCGCTAATCAATTGTAACTTTTACCTGATTATATCTAACTTTGATTTCATCATCTGAAAAATACTTCTTAATATCCTTTTACCATTCATCAACTGGAGAATGATGCATTTTTGGTTGCTATCTAATACAATTGATGTACTAAAAAGTCTTCACAATATAACATCACACAGATGGTCATCCAGTCAATTATATCTAACTTATCTAAAATTCTCCTTTGATTCTTCCTTAATTATTTTTTTGGTTAGATATATATACTTCTGAAAGGGGAGAGTTGAAGTCCCCAACTAGTACAAGTTTATTGTCTATCTCCTCATGTAATTCATTTAACTTTTCCTCTATAAATTTGGATACCATACCATTTAGTGTCCGTATGTTTACAGTTGATATTACTTCATTTATTTTTGCTTTGCCTGAGACCATGGTTGCTGTCTTTTTTTAATTCCAATTGAAGCATAATAGAGTCTACTCCAACCCCTTACCTTTACTCTGTTTCTGTTTATTTTAAACAATAAATTGTAGGATTTGTATTTTTCATTCTAGTCTGCTACCTGTTTCTGCTTTCATTTTGTGGTTTCTTTTTTCATCTTATTCATCTTATTTATAGCTATAATTACCGTGTATTTTCTTCCATACTATTTTCCCTTTGTTTATACATTTTTTCTCTCCTTTCACCTTTCCTCTCCCCAACAAGTGTTTTGTTTCTGAACACCACCTCCCCCAATCTTTACTCCTTTCTTTCATATCTCCCTTTTTAACCCTTTCCCCTCCTACTTGCCTGTAGGGTAAGATAAATTTCTATATTGAACTGTGTGTGTGTGTGTATTTTATTCTTTCCTTCATTACATTGTGAAGAGATTAGGGTTCAGACATTGTCCACTCTCTTCCCAACCTCCCTTCTCCTCCATTGCACAGCATGCACTCCCCTCTCGCCCCAATGAGACAGACCTTCCCTGCCAACCTTCTAAGTTGTCTCAGACTGGAAGAATTATTTCATCCCATCCTTTTGTGGGTTTTGCTATTTCAGAATTTGTTTTGAAGCATTATTTTAAATTTATTTGAAGGGAAATTTGAGAGTGGTCAGGTGAGTCACTGATTTTGCTTAGCCATCTTGGCTCTACTTTGATTTTTTTCTAATTTTTCAAGGTATTCCTTAATAAAAAAAAATCAGAGAACCTGGGGCAAATTCTGGTATTGGTGTTTCACTTTGGTTGTTTATCCTCTCTGACACTTAATTTCTTCACCTATGAAATGGTTAAATTGCCTCTGCAGGACTCTTCACCTCTAAGTATACTATAATCTTCAAAAATAAAGAGATTAAAAATGCAGGTCAATCAATTAATTACTTTTGTGGCTATTTGCACAAAAGAAGGGCATCACATAGTAAGGATAATAACATGATAACTGTGTTCAATGTTTGATGAATACAAAAGGGGAATTTTTTTTCCTACATACTTCTCTTCAATAAGACTAGAAAGAGTAAGTGGAAGTATAAATTTAGAAAATTTAAGCTTAAGATCAGGAAAAAAAATCATAATGGAGATATTCCAAATTGAATTACTGTGCATTAGTCTTCTTCAGGAAGAGACTGGGTGACCACTTGTGTGATATGGTAAAATGAGAAGACTTTATAGTATGTCAGTTGGATTAGATAGCCACTAGAGATGCCAGAGAATTTACTAGAGAATTAATACAAATAGCGAAAATTAGACAAATAGAAATTTCTGGCTATGATATTGACATAAAAATTGCAAAAAAAAAAGACATTACTTTTACTTAGCTTCACTATTCTAATTCTCTTTAAATGGTTAAATGAATAGAGTAGATAGTGTTAAATGTAGAGTCAAGTAAATCCAGTTTAGAATCTTCACTCATGAACATTCTAACTGCATGATCCTGGGAAAGTCATTTAACTTTTTTCAGTCTCTTGAATTTCATTTACAAAATAAGGATAAGAGGAGCACCTACCTCTGAGAGTCGTTGTGAAGATCAAATAAGAAGCTATGTAAAAAGCATTTTACAAATGTTAAAGTTCAATATAAATGTTAGCAATTTATCCTCATCCTCATCCTTATCCTCATCATCATTGTTAAGCTTGATGTTTAAGGTAGAACTATTGAAATTTTCATTTCATACAAAAAAGGATTGCTTAATAAGGCTACTGTATTCCAGATCTGCCAAGGGCTAGTATTTTTTACAATCTTCCTAGGCAAAGGCCAAAAGACTTTAAAGAGCTACATAAATACATATATTGATTGAGAGCGAAAGAGAGGCAGTTAATAGGAAACATCAACTGTATAAACTATACGTTTATTAAGCATTTACTGTGTGTCAGGCAAGGATGGTCCTACCTTACTGCAAACCTGTATCTATCCAAAATATCTCCAATGTTTTATGGAGACAAAATATTGTGCTTTTTCTTAAAATTGACCCCAAAATATGAGATAAAAGAGATTTTTCAAGGTCAGAAGGCAATGTAATCCCATTAATTGTCTTTTCTTAGATCCAAAGAAGTAGGCAAAGTAAGGGTAACTCTTGTTTATTCATTTATAAAAAGAGGGGAGAGCAACTCTTGCCAAGCTTTTATATATGGAACAGTCAGAAGGTCAGGAAAGTGGAAGGCAAACAAAGTGACCTCCTAATCACTGTTCTGACCATGTTATTCCCTTAATTAATATCCAGTAATCCCCTATAGTCAACAGAATAAAATAAAAATGTGAATTCCCTTTTTATGAAATTTAAAAGCCAAAGATGATTTTCCAAGTTGTCACTGACATACCTTTCCAGTTTCAATTTCATGTGTGGATTTCCATTTGTTTCATTTCTGACAGCATTGCTTAATGGCCACTTCCTATAAAGTTCTAGTCTTAGTGTACTTTAGTGCCAAAATCTCTATATCCAAAAAATCTCCAGTTCATAAATATTCTCTGTCTCTTTGTCTCTCTTTCTGTCTCCCTGTATCACTTTGTCTCTCTCCACTGCTGTCTATCCCTCTCTGTTTTCCATCCTCTCTCTGTGTCTCTGTCATCTCATTGTCTCTACCATTTTCTCTCTCTACCTGGAACTCTATGTCTGTCTATTTTTCTTTCATGAAGTCAGAACCACGTGCATAACAGATAATATAAGAATTCCTCTAACCACCTTGACTTGGAAGGTTTTCTTCGCTATGGCTAGGTTCTAGTAAATGAATATATCTCACACAGAGTTGAACATCATTGTGGGCATCAGCTGAATAGGAGAATTTCATTCTAGATGTGACTGGTTTCCTTTGTTCAGTTACAGTTCATTTAAAAATGAACCACCTCAAGTACAACAAGGCCAGGCAATGAAAACTAAAAAATATGAGAATTTTGACAAATTACTTTTCTGCAGGGGCAGGAGCAAGAGTCTTACAACTGTCATCATTCTCTGCTACTTTAATCCATACTGTAAACACCCACTCCTTCACCCCTAAATAGTGGATATATCATGATATCAATTGTGGAAAATCATTTTAATCTTATCTATAGATGTCTATGTGTTGATGGAAGGAATGTTAGAATGAAAATTGACATTAACAACAATCCCTTTCTATTTACTAATTACTTCCTGACAGCCTAGAATCTCATATGTGTCATGAACCATAGCCAATTAAAAACAACTCTTCAATCCTCCTCACTTGGAAACACTGACCTATATCAACTCTTTTAGTGTCTAAACTCCTTGAGGAAGCTATCTATCCTTCCCATCTACCTTCCCTCTTATTCTTTTCTAAACTCTCTGAAATCAGACTTCTGATTTTATTACTCAACTAAAACTATCTCCACAAAGTTATCAGTGCCAAATAGTTTGTCCTTTTCTCAGTCCTCATTCTTCTTGACATTTTCACATCATTTGATATGGTTGATCACATCTTCTCCCAGATAACCTCTCCCTTCTAGCTTGACATGTCACAACTCTCTCCAGTTTCTCCTATTAACTGTCTGACAGGTCCTTGTCTGTCTTTTGTTGTGGATTCTTCATCTATGTCACCCATATTAACTGTAGGTATTCCCCAGCTCTCTCCTGGGCTTTTATTATCTTTATGTTCTATATTTTCTCATTCTGTGATCTTACCAGTTCTTATGGATTTAAATAATATATTTAAGTAAATAATCCCAAGACCTATATACTCAATCCTAGCCAATCTTTTGAGCTCAGTTCTATCACTATCAATTTCTTCTTGTAGATCTCAAGTCAATAAGCCATATCCAACAAACATCTCAAATTCAATACATCCTGAACAAAATTCCACCCTGCTAACTCCAAAGCATTCAGTTTGCTGAACTTCCCTATTGCTCTCAAAGACAATCATTCACGCAGTGAGGTAGTACATTATACAGAACATTGGGAATGAAATAAGGAAAACCTGAGTTCAAAACAAACCTTAGAAGTTTTCTAGTTGTGTGACTCTGGGCAAATCACTTAATCTCTTTCTAACTCAGTGTATGCAAATGTAAAATGGTCATAATAAAAACTCCTACCTCCCAGAGTCATTGTGTGGATCAAATGACATTTGTAAATATTTGTAAAACACTAAGTACAGTACCTGGCATACATTAGGGACTTAAGGAATGCTTTTCCCCCCTTCTGTTCCTAGTCACCCAAGTTTACAACTAGAGTCCTCATTCTGATTTACCGTAAGTATCCAATATGTTGCTAAATCTTTTTTTGTGCCTTTACAATATTTCTCTTATTTCCCTTTCTCTCCATTCACATAGATATCACTCTAGTTCAACCCTTATCACCTCTCTATTGTAACAGGCTTTTATTGATTTCTCATTTCTTAACTTTCTCTCCATTCCAATCTATTATCTATTTAGCTACCAAAGCAATTTTTAACTAATGCGTGTCTGTCCATGTCACCCTTCTATTCAGTAAGTTCCATTGTGGTTCCCTATTACCTCCAGAATCAAATATTAAAGTCCTTTATTTGGCCTTTAAAGACAGGTAAACCAAAAAGGGGCTCCGTGCCTTCAGGGAGCTTTTTATCCTATATCAGGAAAACAATATACATAGAGATAATTTGATAGGAGATATACAAAGTAATTTTGGGAACACTTGAAGAGTGTATAGTTGGGGTCATTTTTTAAGGTGTTAGACTAGATGGCAGCTGAGGGGCCTTTTACATAAAAAATTCTACATTTTGTGATTCAATGATTTATTTTCTTCTTCATTGTAGATTTATGGTCATGAGTAATCCAGAAGTTTATCATTAATTCAGTTTTTTATCCTGTTTCAAATTTCATATACTATTTCATTTGTTTAAATATTAACTAATCATAATTTAATTATTTAAGTTGGCATTTGTTTAAAAAAATAAGTGAAAAACTGAAAAAAGTACTTCTTGCAGAGAAAGAGTTGTATTTTAATTACAGTTTCTGCATCTGGCTATGTAAGGACATCTGTTCCTCTTTTGACAATGCTGGAGGAAATCACTTTGTATCAATAACTCAAAACTTTAGAATGTAATTACAGTATTCTAATTTTAGACATTAACACATTTCAGTTTTAGAAACAAATGAGCTTCATGATCTTGCTTGTCAACATTCATTTAACTGGAATAAATTTTATAAAAATAATTTTATTTTAATAGTTTCTAAATGATCTAATATTCTAGTTATTTTCATTTCCAAGCATGCCATCATTTTCAGGCAGCTTAATTTTAAAGTGATAACTTACCTTAAGGAGCTATTATCTGACCTGGAATTTTCTGCAAGTCCAGGAACATGTCATCATGATTAAGAGCTGGAAGGTACCTTAAGAACTAATCTAGTTTCAGCATTAAATATTACAGATAAGAAAACTGAGGCTCAGGTGGGTTAAGGGTCTTCTTCAGGTATGTGCCTGGAGTGTCTGAGGCAGCCTTGGAATTAAGCAGAGAGATGAGACTGAATGTTATTTGGGAGAAACAGCTAAGAGTCCAATTTGAATATACCCAAGAGCATGTTAGGAAGAGCAATGCAATGAGCCCTGAAAGGGAGATTGAAGTCACTTATGAAAGTCTTTATAAACTAACAGAAAATTTGTACCCAATCCTAGAGGTAATAGGAAGTTGCCAGAAGTTATTAAGCTGGGGAAAGACATTATCAAGCCTGTGCTTTATGAGTCTAAATTTGGTAACTGTATGGAGGAAAGATTGCCCAGGAGAGAGAAATGAGGCGAGGTATAGTAGGAGCAGAATATGCCACATAATCAACCAGGGTTAATTTTTTATTAAAACATATGGAAGTCATTCTTACTACTGAAGAACAGCCCTTTTCTTTCAAGGAAAACTCCTCTACATGAACAAGTGATAGATTTTACCCCATCTTCTTCAGATGATTACCCTCTCCGTCATCCAAACTCACAAATCTTGAGTCTCTGCACTGGCTGCTGTCTTGATGACATGAAACATGTCTAAACTACCCTTTCCTGATCCAAATCTTCATGTGATCTATCTATCCCCAGTAGATTCTTCCTTTATTTATTTATCCTCCTTTGCCTGGATAAACACCTTGAGAAATGTCTACAGTTGGTGTCTTCAGCCTGTTAATTGTCTCCAATTTATCCCATCTACATCTTGTTTGAATGTAGTTGTTTGAGTTTTCCCTTCCCCATTGAACTGTGAGCTTTTTGCAAATGTGGACATTTCTGCCATTTCTTTTTATTCCCAGAATTTAGCACACTACTAAGTACAGAGTAGGTACTTAATTAATGTTTGTTGACCAACTGAGTTCTATTACTCTCTTCTTAACTCTTTGTTGTCTGACTTCCATTTTTATCATTCATTTGAAGCTGTTGTCTCTAAAGTTAGTAATCATCTGTTAATTGCCAAATATAATGGTATTCTTCTCAATCCCAATGCTTCTTGACCTTCCTGAAGACTTTGACATTGTCAGTCACTCTCTTCCAAATATTCCTTTCCCTCCAGTTTGTTTAGTTTTTGCCATTGTATGTCTGTGTATGTATCTATGTATGTGGGGGGTGGGGAGGCTTAAACAGACAAAGACAGAGAGACAGACAGACAGATAGAGATTTTTCTGGTCTACTTCTCTTTTTACTGTCTTACTGCTCCTTCTCAGTCTTTTTGCATCTTCATTCATATCATGCCCACTAACTGTCGATATCCTAAGTTGCTTAATTATCTTATCAACTTTCATGGACTCATCCATCACCTTTGTTCATAAGATGAATTCACGTATGTATTTATATATTTACTTATATAAGTGTATGTGTGTGTACACTCTTATATAACTTTGATCTTTTCTCCAGTCACCCCTTCCAAACTTCTTCTGACTAGATTTTCTATAGACATATTTAAACTTATGATGCCAACAATTACATTCACTATCTTTTCCTTTAAACTCTCCCCTCTTTCTAACTTCCCTTTTACTGTGGAGAGTACTGCTATGTTACCAGTTACTCAGACTTACATCCTATGAATTATCCTCAACTCCTTTCTCTTTCACTCCACCCCCACATCTACACTGTTGCTCATTTTTATTGATTCCTCCTTTGATAATTGTCTTATCTTTTGGAAATAATCAGGAAGCACCTTGATGGATATGGATATGATGGATATGGTTGCTTATCTGAACATGCTCCTTACCAGGACCAACTACTTGCCAACTGTTTGACCTTGAGCAAGTATCTTCACCTGAGTCTCTGTTTCCTCATCTGCAATCCTCTGAATTACCTTCCATCTATATGAAGACACATGATGCCATCTCTAGGTTAAGCTGCTTCTTTCATGAATTGAATTAAATTATCACTAAGCCAATCAGGGAATTCCTTAGAAACACTCCCTTGTGCATAGCAGCAGACATAGTTTACCTTATTGCACCTGTTTTATAATTCCCTTCCCTACCACATAACTTTAAGAGTCCTATATCAACAAAAACTAAGCTATAATTGTAGATTTAATCTTGGAATGGATTTTAGAGAGTATCTGGTTCAAGTCTCTCATTTTCCACATAACCTAAAAATGTCCAGAGGCCAGCCATTAACAAGTGACAGAGACAAGATTGAACTAACATCCTCTGATTCCAAACACAACACTTGTTCTAATGCACTTTACTGCCTCTGTTGTCAATCTCTCTTTCTTCTCATCAGTTTACTTTCATTTGTATTTCTGATTATTGCCTCTGTAATTTATACTAAGTCTTAAATGAGGGACTCTGGAGAAGTGTCTTCACAATAATAGTTTCCCCATCAACTACGTGGACAATAAAAGTTCAAACTGACTTAAGTGGTGACTCTGTGGACTACAACAGTCAATGGCTTTTCTTAAGATTTTTTCAACATTGAAGGTTAGGTCTCATGAGGGCATTTGAGACAAAATAATTTTCCATGGGAGCTAAAGATTCATGAATTTGAATGTACTGATAACATTTGCATAGTAGTAGAAATATTTAAAGTCTATTCATCACTTTTCTTTGCTGACTCAGAGTGAGTGTATGCCCCTTAGCCATTTGTTTCAGAGTGTACTTTAGAGACTAAGGATTTGGCCAGACTTAGCCTTGGGCTTATGTTAATGATTCAAGCAGTAATTCCATGCAGAAATTAGGCTACCAGCCTCAATTTTCATCCCACCCTTATCATTTCTTGCTTCTATAGTTCTACTTTACATAAGTTTTCAGCAAATATGAAAGTAGCCAACTTCTACATATTCAGGCTATGTTCATACAACATGTGGAAGTTCAGAGCAATAAATGAAAATAGGAGTTGACATTTTTCTAACCTGTTTGTCTCATGGGAGCCCCATAAGAGCCCTATGAAGAAGGTGCTAGAGGAACTTTGGAAAACTCAAACTCAAAAGGGTTTAAGTGCTTTTCTAATTTGATCCAATGACACCAGTCTCCTTAAAATTCCTCATTGAAGATGCTTCATCTCCCAGTTTGGTGTATTTTTCCCTGTCACCCATTCCTTAAATATTCTTCCTTCTCATCTCCATGTTCTGGATTCCTTCAAATTGCCATTTCTCACTACCTACAACACTGCTTTGGGTCTTCTTTTAAGTTTAACTTCACCATCATGTCTTTATGTCTTAGGAAACTAAGCACAGGGAAATTTCATTACTGTGCAAGATTGAATGAATCTTGGTATTTATATGTCATAAATAGCCCCACCTCCTTAATTAGGGTCTCTGACTGGAGAGCAGAGCTGTGAGCTCCAAAGCCTTCATTTCAGGAGCAGTGCCAGAATAATCTTCTCCCTGCTTCTTGTTAGTTGAACTCCTTTTGGACTTCTCCATCATGTCCTAGAGCCAGGTACTTCCTTCTATCTCCCTCTACTTTCTAGATTTCAGTTTTCTTTTCTGTATTCTCCCACCACATTGTAAGCTCTATAAGGACAAGAACTACCTTTCTTTTTATTTGTATTTATGTCCACTCTCTAAATTTTGATTGTATTTAATTCCATCAAAAGTAAAGTACAAACAAAGCTTAGAGAGATGCAGGATTCCTGGCTCAGTAAGAAAACAGACAAAACTCAATTTTGTGTTGATAATAACAATCCAAAGTGCTTTTATGATTCTCTGAAAGCTGTTTATGAACTAAATAGCTAGAGTGCATCCCAACTACTCAGTGCTGATGGAATCACATTGATTAGTGATAAGGACATGATCCTAGAGACATGGGCTGAACACTTCCATAGTGTTCTCAACAGACCATCATCAATCAATGCTGAGGTCATCGACTATTTACCTCAGTTTGAAGTCAATCCTTCCTCAGCTGAATTTGCAACTGAAGAAAAGGTTTTGAGAGTCATTAGACCCCTTTCATATGGCAAAGCACATGCTTTTCATTCTATTCCAGATGAAATTTACAGTTTTGGATGGACCATTGCTCATACAAAAGATGACTGAAATTTTCCAGGTTATATGACAAGAGGAAATTTTCCCCCAGGAGTTCAAGGATGCCTCCATTGTCCATCTCTATAAAGGTAAAGGGAATAGATTGCCCTGCAATTATTATGGGAGTGATTCTCTTAGTCATTATTGGCAAGATTTCTGTTAGAGTCCTTCTTCATAGGCTAATCCTTCATCTGGAAGATGGTCATATATTTGAGAACAAGTGTGGTTTCAGAAAGGGCCAAGGAATAGTCAATATGGTGTTTGCTGCCCCAAAATTCCAGAAGTGCCAGAAGCAGAACAGACATCTATATACAACATTTGCAGATCTGACCAAGGCCTTTGACACTGTAAGAAATGAGGGCTTATGGAAAATTATGCCAAAATTTGCTTTCCCACAGAAGTTCATCTGTATTGTATGGCAATTTAATGAAGACATGTTTGCCCAGATTCTGGGTAGTGGACAATGCTCTTGTGCCTTCCCAGTCACCAATGGAGTGAAACAGAACTGTGTCCTTGCTTCCATGCTTTTTAGCACGATGTTTTCAGACATGTTGTCAAATGTTTTCAACGAGAATGAACACAACTTCAAGGTCAACTACTGTACTTATGGTAAGTTCTTCAATTTGAAAAGCCTACAAGTCAAGACCAAAGTGGAAAGAGTGTTGGTGCATGATTTTCTGTTTGCAGATGATTGTGTACTCAATACAGCCTCTGAAGCTAAGATGCAACAAAGTATAGATAAATTCTCTGCTGCCTATGCTCATTTTGGCCTAGTAATGAACACCAAGAAAACACAGGTGTTCCGTCAGCCACCACCATACCATCCATACGTGGAATCATTGGTTACAACAAATGCAAAAGTTCTGAATTCTGTAGATAAATTCACTTACCTTGAGAGTGGACTTTTCAGGGATGTGCACAATGACAATGAAGTTGATGTACACATTGCCAGAGCTAGCTAAGTGTTTGGGAGGCACTGAAGAAAAGTTTGGGAGAGAAGAGATGTTAGACTGACTATCAAACCAAAGATCTACAGAGCCCGTGTGCTGACCTCTTTGTTGTATGCCTGTGAAACATGGGCAGACTACCAGCACCATGACAGGAAACTGGATCTCTCCCATTTGAACTATCTTAGGAAGATTTTGAAGATCACCTGGCAGGATAAGGGAGCAGACAGTGAAGTCTTTGCTTGAACAAAATTGCCAAGTATTTAAACTATTCTTCGGAGAGCTCAGCTCTGATGGGTTGGTCACGTTGTTGGAATGCAAAATGTAAGTTTGCCAAAAAAACTATTTTATGGAGAATTCGCATGAGGCAGGTGATCACATGATGGTCAGAAGAAGAAATGCAGGGACACTCCCAAGGTCTCTCTCAAGGACTTTGGATCTGATTGTGCGACATGGGAGACGCTGGCACAGGACCACTCATCATGTTGTGCCCACATCAGAAAGGGCGCTGTGCTCTATGAGCTAAGCAGAATTAAAACAGCACAAAGGAAATGTTGGATGTGAAAATTTGGAATATCCATCCCAAATGTTCACATGGACAATCTGTGCCCTATCTGTGGTAGAGCATTCCAAGCTCATCTTGGTCTAATCAGCCACAGTATGCCACACTGTAACTTGACATTATATTGGTGATGACATTTTGGTCCTCTTTGAGAACAAAGGACAACAACCATTTGTGTCCACAACTCTTAGCATAGGGACTTGCACAGAGTAAGCTCTCAATAAATAATTAGTGACTAATTGATGAACTACAGAAAAAAAAATACTTCATTATACCCCTTCATATTTTTTCTAGGAATATATTCAATTCATCCTACTTTTGTTCTTGTTTATATGTAGTGGTTTTTATACTACCTCCTAGTAGAGCTCCTTGATGACAAGGACTGTTGAGAGAGACGTAGACTGAGAAAGAGAGAGACAGAGAGACAGAGAAACAGAGATAGAGACAGAGAGACAGAGAGATTCAAATACATGATATAAAGCAAATACATGATACAAACATATTAACTATATGTCGATATAAACTATACATATATGTCTATATTCATATCATTTCTCTCTCTCTCACTTTCTCTCTCTCTCTGTCTCTCTCTCTCTCTCTCTCTCTCTTCTCTCTCTCTCTCTCTCTCTCTCTCTCTCTCTCTCTCTCTCTCTCTCTCTCTCCAAGTATCATATGGTATATTCCAATAGGATATAGGGATTGTTACTGGATTTCTGATTTTGTTAGTATAGGAGAGTTACATGTGATGAAATGTACTTTGGACCAAGTGATGCCAAGATTGCCATTTTTGTCCTTAGGTTCCTGTTGCATTTTCCTTGTTGGTAAACATTTCCAGGCTTTGGAAATGCCCACGTCTATATTGGATCATAACTAAATTGCTGACCTTATCTAATTCTCTAATTCATTCAGATATCCTCCACAAAAAGTGTGAGTTCCTAGCTTATTTTGTCCCTGACCTACACTGTGGAAGAGCCTAAGGAAAAAAGATATGTGTGTGTGTGTGTGTGTGTGTGTGTGTGTGTGTGTGTGTGTGTGTGTGTGTATGATGTGGGTGTCAGATACAGTATGATTTTGACCATGGTGCAGAGTGTCAGGGGGGCAGGATACATAGAATTTATCTATGTGCATATTTATGGAAGATAATGAAGAAAAGAACACCAGAAAGGAAGAAGATGGAATGAATAAGAAGCAGGTTAGCTGAATGAAAATTACTTACGAGGATTTGTGAGGAAATTAGAGTTAGTAAAGTCAAGTCAAGATGTATTTATGAAGTACCTACAAAGTTACACATTTTTCTAGTTTGAAGATACAAAGAAAAATAAAAATAGTCTCTAACCTTAGTGATCTCACAATCTTATAGGCAAAGTAGTGGAGCAATTGTGGGGAACATGCAGCCTCGAGGCCACATGTAGCCCTCTAGGTCCTCAAGTGCAGCCTTTTGAGGGAATCCAAACTTCATAGAAAAATTCCCTTAGAAAAAAGATTAGTTCTGTAAAATTTGAATTCCATCAAAAGGCCAAACCCAGAGACCTAGAAGGCCACATGTGGCCTGGAGGTCACAGATCATGCCCCTCCCCCTGAATGGAAAGATCACATGTAAATTATGTATATAGATAGATAAATACACAAAATCATATAGATATGGATAGATAAATATCTATATAGATATCTACATATCTATATCCGTGTATATAGACATAGATATATTGAATATCAATGTTGAAAGTTGTGAGTTCTTTCTTGAATGGACAAGTTAGGGGATGGCACGTGATTTTGCTACATCACAGAATGAACTCAACAATTTTGGATCTTAGGCATCCAATTCAACAAGAATTTATTAAGATGTTGATTGGTGGCATGTGGGGAAAGAAAAGCAATTTTCAGTGACCTCCTTTAAAAGCTGTGAAACTTCAATTTTTCTGCTAGGGCCAACAATTCATTCCTGACTTCAAAGGAAGATCATTACTTCTCAGATCCCTAAATTTGCATTCCTTTGCCTCTGCAAATGAAAGTAAGTTTCCCTCAATTCTACTTTTCATTTATCTTAACTGCCATGAATAGTATGAATAAAATGAATGAAAATTTAAGGACCTACGCCAACTGTGTCAGGAATCATGCCCAAACATCAGGTGGCTGATAATGAAATAGACCTCACAATTACATATGGTATAACTTTACCATTTCAGTATTAAGCCACTAGCAGTGCACCTGCGAATTAAGTAAAAGTATGGAGTCACAAGTAATAACTTAGAGCAGATATGGGAGCATAAGATATCAGAAAATTGGAAGATGATCAAGTATAATTGACGTTTATCTATTCCTGAAAGCAGTTCAAGGATGGGAAGCTTAAGTAGACAGTCAAATCCACAACATAGAAGTAAAGAGAAGGTACCTAAATTACTCTGCTAGGGTGGACTTTGACTTATATCGAGATGACATAAGATAGAGATACGCATATGGAAAACGAAAGTTAGCTTCCTCTGGGGAAACATATCCTATGTTGCCTGCCATGTGGGTAAGCATGGCTTCTTTCCATTTGCCATGTAGCCAGAAATATCTGCCTTTCTAGTGACATTCATCTGTAGTAGGGGGACCATATAGTAAGTCAATGTAGGTCAGTTTGGGAAGAGAGAGCAGAGGACCACATTTAATAAAAAAGACTTGTGTAGTTGATTCTCTCTTGTTTGATTCAGATTACTTCATCCATAGTCAGGAAAAAGGTCTTTATTGTCTCTCCTATATTTTTCATGGTATGATTTTTAGTATTTAAGATCAAGAATCCATTTTGAATTTATTTAAAGATGTGGTAGGTTTGTTTAAGTCTAATTTCTGCTAGACTGATTTCTAATTTTCCCAGTTGTTTTTAATCAAAAAGATATTTCTTACATTGGTTTAACAACTTCCACTGTTTCTGCTTTTTCCTTCCATTGAATTCCTTTTCTAGTTTTGACCAATATCAAATTGCTCTGTTGTATAATATGCGCAGAATTGCCCTTCCTTCTTTATCTCTTTTATATTTGTGTTTACTATTGCCCTTGACATTATAAACGTTTTTTTCCAAAAATTATATTATTTTAATTAATCCATTTGCCAGTATAATGATTTTTTTTTCTATTGGCACAGTTCAGAAATGATGACCTAATGTCCTTCTCATTTTTGTTTGCATTTTTGTTTGTTTTTTGCATTTTTGCATTTTTGTTTGTTTTTTGTTTGAACATACATAAGTGATGTTTTGCTTAAAGACTTTCCCTGCATCTATTGAAATAACCCTGTCTATGGATGTTTGTGTTTAATTGCGACTAACTATGTTGATTCTTTTCCTCATGTTGAATCATGCTTGAATCCTTGGTTTCTTGGATGAATTGTAGTCATTTCAACGATATTTTTTAAATTGAATCTATATTTTTTTCTTTGAAGAATTATTTGAATACAGTCAGCATTGCTTTTGTTAATCCTTAACAGTATTGTCCTCTAAATCTATCAGACCAACCATCAACCCCATCAACCTTAGTAATTCTATGACAATTAGTTCTCTTTCCTTTTCTGAGGTTAAATCATTTAACCTTTTTAGGTGGATTTCTATTAATTTGAATATTCTATATTTTTAAAGATATGCTTCCATTTAGTTTTGTGGTCTTAACTTTTTTTTTTAACATATAACTATGCAGAATAGATTCTGATCATTTTTTTTAACTTCTTGCTTGGGCTTTCATGATTCTTTATTCCATTCCTCTCTTACTGAATGGGATATTAAGAATTGGTTTTCTTTTTTGATAGACTCTGTTATTTAGTATGACTCACAATAGTTCCTTTCTATTCTATGATGAAGCAAATTCAGATGCCTAGAATCTTTAAAAGTAGGGCTTGAAATTTCTCAGCTTTGGTACAGTTTTATGTGCATAATCTTTGCCAATAATTCATAATTTCATGATGTCAAGAAACTTAGATAATGTGATGTCTCTCAATTCCCATTTATGAAAAGTATTTTTTTTTCTTTCAGTAGGTCAACAGGTATTTGAAAGGATATTTGACATCTCATTTTCTTCTTTTTACCTTTTATTTTGTAAAACAAATGAAACTGCAGAGAAATCTGAAGAACCAACTGAATGTTTGGTTTTAGACTTAATAAAAAAAAATAGTTCTAGAGAGAAGAATCAAAGCAGAAAGAAAAGGTATTGCTTTAGATATTTCTGAAGATAAGAAGCCCAAGTGCTCAAAGACTGATTTCTAACTGTTTGAACTCTAAACGAGATTGGGAAAGGAGAGTAATGGAGACAATTTGCATCTGGAGTCTGTGATCCAAGGTTGAAAATGCATTTGAGTAATAGCTAACTGATGTTCAGGGAAAGAGACTCACTTTATTCTACTGTAAACCAGAGTCAATCACAGGGTTATAGGGCACTGCACCTCAGTGGAGCACTTGTTGTGTGTGTGTGTGTGTGTGTGTGTGTGTGTGTGTGGTTATACCATTGATAACATATGACACAGTATGTGAACAGATAGATAGATAGAAGAATGGATGGTGGATGGACAGAAAGACATATAGACAGACAGTTAGAAAGATAGATAGATGGAGGATAAATGTAGCTGGTTGCTTGATTGATTGGTTGATTATTGTCCTTCGTTTTCAAAGAGGGCCCAAATGATATCACTGTGCTAGAGTCAAGTTACAGTGTGTCAGGATGTGGCTGATCAGACCAATGTAAGGTTAGAATATTCTACCTGAGGTTAGGCACGATTAGTCCATGTGAACATTTGGAGTGGATTCTCTAAATCTGCACATCTCACATTTCTTTTGAGCTACTTCAATTCTGCTTTTCTCATAGAGTATAGTACCTTCTCTAACGTAGGCATGCCATCCTGGGCAGTCTTGTGCCAATGTCTCCCATGACCAATAATAAATTCCAAAGTTCTTAAAAGAGACTTTGAGAGTGTCCCTGTATAGCATCTTCTGGCCACCACGTG
Source organism: Bettongia penicillata ogilbyi (assembly GCA_023548195.1). NCBI lineage: Eukaryota > Metazoa > Chordata > Mammalia > Diprotodontia > Potoroidae > Bettongia > Bettongia penicillata. The sequence continues at coordinate 1,771,153 of JAJHZJ010000387.1, forward strand.
AACGCTTGCCCTGTGTGAGTTCTCCATAACGTAGTTTTTTTTGGAAAGCATATATTTTGCATTCTAACTATGTACCCAGTCCATTGGAGTTGTGCTCTCTGAAGTGGAGTTTGAGTACATGGCAATTTAGTTTGAGAAAGGACTTCAGTGTCTGATATTTATCCTGCATGGTGACCTTCAGAAAGTTTCTAAGACAATTCAAATGGAAGGGATTGAGTTTCCTGGCATACTTATGTATATATAGAGATAAGTACATATATGTATGTACACCTGTATGTTACATAAAAATTAATATATATAAATATATTACATATATACAAGTATCTCAGTTTCGATCACTATCTCTACATTCTCTCCACTCCCATCAAAATAGCAGCCCATTTCATCATAAGACCAGATAGTGAAGAGTGATGATACTTTAGTATTACACAAACTTGTCGTTCTAAGTTGCTTCTTTTGATAAGCTAAGCATCAAAGGAAGTAATAATGCCTACAAATCTCAGTGAGGCCAGCCCTCAGCTCTGCTTCAAACAGAAAAGAGACAGTGTGTTGTGACTGATAGAGAGGTAACTTTGAACCCAGGAAGACATTCTGAAGTCCTACTTTTGACACATAATGGTTTTGTGATCCTGGGAAAGTCATTTAGCCTTTGAATCCTCTGATAACTCTCTAAGACTAAAAGTTGCAGAGATGGTATTAAACTGAATTGAAAACAGGGTTTTCCTCACTTTGTAGTTACTTCAACCAAGGGCCTAGCCTCTTTCCTTATCTCTAATCTTTAATCCACAAATGAATATTAGATATCTCAACTGAATGTCCTGTAGATATTTCAAACCCACATGTCCAAAGCTGAAGTCACTTATCTTTGCCCCTAAACTCTCTCCTCTTTCTAACTTTCCTAATTTTGAGAGCACCGCTATGCTCCCAGTCACACAGCTTCAAAATCTAAATGCCATTCTCAACTCCTGTCTCTCTCTCTGCCTTTTTTCTTAGATCCAATTATTTGCCAAGTATTGTCATTCTTACCACTATTGCAATGACCTTATTCACTCCCTTTTCTCCTCTGACACTCCCATCACTCTGGCAGAGGTCCTATCACCTTATGTCTAAGATGAATCATAAGAATAAGTTTCTGGATTATCTCCCTGCCTCAAGTTTCTCCCCACTCCAGTCCACTCTCCACTCAACTGTCAAGTTGATCTTGCTAAAGCAAGTCATGCTCCCATTCAACAAACTCCAGTTTATTCCCTTTACCTCCGGGAATAAATGTAAAATATGTTGCGGGACTTTTAAAGAGTTGGAAGGAACAGTTTGGATTTAAGCCTGGGTCCTTTCCACTATACTATGATACCCTCTTTATTAAATATATGGGTTTTAGGCTTTATGATTACTTCTTTGGAATATAATCACAATAGTAACATCAAAAATTGTTTTATACATACATATATATATATATATATATATATATATACACATATGTATGAATATAAATACAGGCATGTGTTGTGTGTTTGTGTGTATACTTAAATCCCAGTTACGTGTGTGACTTTAAACAAATATCTTTACCTTTCTGGGTAGCAATTTTCTCATCTATGATATGTAGATCCTTCCAATTCTAAAAGTTTCATATTCCATGTTTAGATTTTGTCCTTTCATGACAGCAGTGAGCACTTGCTATTACTTTTCCTATGATCCCAAAGCAGGCCTCAACTCAATATCAGTATTGCATAATGTTGTTCCTCCATTGAAAGCTTGGTCTTGTTCTACACTAATTACCTGAATCTGTCTTTTCTGCTGTCCTTGTACTTGATGGGCTTGGTGTCAGCTTCCTTGCTATCTGCTGCCCCACTAATTGTTTCCCTGAGGGGAAGCTAGATGGTACAGTGGATAGAGCAGTGCAGGAGTCAGGAGGACCTGAATTCACATCTCACCTCAGACACTTGACACTCACTAGCTGTGTGACCTTGGGAAAGTCATTGAACCCCATTTGTCTCATCCTTGGTCATCTCCAGTCATCTTGATGAATAGCTGGTGATGGGATTCTGATGGCTTTGGAGAAGACATGAGACTGGTGACCTACACAGCCCTTTTTTACTCAAAACAAAGTCAAGTGAAAGTTATGTCATATTTTTCTGATGGCATAGTCTTCTTCAGTAGCAAAGGACCAACCTACAAAAACTATACTCCCCAGTGCATGGCTATCTATTATCTTGATTTCAAGACCTTTGAAAACATATACCTTAAAATAACAACATGGAACAATGAAATACTTGTTTGGATCCTTCCAGTTGGAATTGGGAAAATGGTTCATGGTATTCCTCAAAGCAGTGAAGATAGTGAATGAAACTATTTGGACCAGGGATTTTCTCTTGGGGCTCTGCCACACTATCACCCCCACTACCACATCATCAACTCACCCCTGCCTGCAGAGTAATTATGATAATATCTGAGGCTACAGTTAATTTTCATGTTGGTGATTCAAAAAGGAATCATTTTCTCTTGCTCATAACTGAAGAGATTTACTAAGAGAAGCTCTTTCATATTAGCATACAAAAATCCAGGGATACTTGTGAGTCTTACCACTGGGCTAAAGAGTGTGTTTTAATTTCTTACCCTCCTCCCCAATAAATATACCTTCATGGTAGACATTCTCTTTGTTGACTAACTAGTATGAGCACTAGTTGTTAAAAAATTATAAGAAATGGCAAAGCAACATTTAAATATCAAATATTCAGCTGAACTTGTGGGTTAATCAAGTTGAGTGTTGCTCCAAAAATGCAAGTCTTGGTTCTTGTCAAAGTTCCCACAGGGTATCTTCCCAATTGGTGGAGGCTTTCCTCTTTTTCTCCCAATCTCACAGGATGGGACTTTGACTATCTATGTGAATCTCTTGCCCTTGTCTCATGACCATCTTTCCCTTCTACACGATTCTTTGATGATTTCGATTAATCCTGTTCTTTTGAGCTCCATATTGGTTGTATGTTGAAACCAGCTTTGCACCATCATGCCCCATCCTTTGAGCTTTGTGTCATAATGTCAGCCCTCCCTCACTTTAATCCAATTCACTTGCATATCCTGGCATCACCTCTCTGATGTTGTGGTCCTCTTCAAAGACAAAAGCAATTATAACCTGAATTTGGTTAAATATAACTGATGTATTTTCAAATCTTTTAGTTTCCTTTTTTTCAAGATAAAGTTTCAAAGTAATATTTTGTTTTCACTATGTAATATGAAATAGTAGTGAATTTCCTTTAAGTGAATTTTTTTTCTAACTATTCTTGGATAATAAGCCTTCCTCCACTTAATTACAGGCTGAAAGGTAAACATTCTTTAAATGTTAAGCCAAATTCACTTGTAAATAAATCTGGACTCGTTCCCCATGTCTCTTTGAGAGTTCATTCATGTTTTGCTTAATTTCTGCTTCTGAGAAAGGTTGTTTAGATTCCATATATCTTATTTTATTAATTTGAGTTTTTTGCATTTTTGTAAAATTTTATCCATTTCATGAAATTTGTAGTTTTCTTATTAGCAAATAACTGAATAAAACAGTTCCTCATAATTTTCTTTATTCTCCCTATTTGTAGAGAAGTTCCCCCTTCTCATTTTTATTCTTGGCAGTTTATTTTATCCTCTACCCTCATTCTTTGATGACCAATTGATTATTTAATGTTTCATTGATATTTAAGAAAAAAAACTTTGTTTTAAAAAGAAAGCAATGCTTCAACAAAGCTTCAACAAAGTTCAGTATTGTGACTTAGACCTCCCCCATCATCACTACTAGTACCATGGTTAGACAGCAAGTTTATAGATCTAAATCTCAGAGTACTCTATGCCAACCTTCTCACTTTACAGCTGGTAGAATCTAAGCCAGGGAAATTGAGCTACCTGCCCACAGTGATATTGATAATTATAATTACCATGTAGGTAGTGCTTTACATTTTACAAAGAGCTTTGAGTATGTTAACTCCTTTGATAATATAGGTAGTAAACACTAGTAGTGTGATTTGAATTCATACCATATTCTTGAAGACCATGATATAAGGGAGGTGATGCCATGACATGCAAGTAAACTGAATTTTTGTGAGGGAGTGATATGCAAAGTCACCAGTGTCACTGTCTTTTCTGGAGCCATCCGGGAAATTTAAAGGCAAATTTAAGTAAGACTAGAGATATTTTGTATGTTCAGGAAAAATGTAACCACGATGACAAGAAATAGAAGAGGTAAGAATGAAATCTTTGCAGCAAATATTGTGTATAAAAATCTGACACACGGAGTAATAGAAATGGTCAGAAAGTATGAAATACTTAGCTATTAATTTTCTGTTTGCTGCATTTTAATTTCCAGTCTGTTCCACTCTTGAGTAACATTTATCACTTTTTAGTCTAAGACATTGTCATTGCTATTGATTCTTTACTAGATTTCCTAAATTGGATCATGTGTTTCTTTTCTTTTAGGTACTCTTGTATTCTTGTGTCCAGGATATCCTTTCATCTGATGTTGTATCAGAACTTGCTGTGAAGTTACTCTATTCTCAATTGATGCCTTTTGCATCTTTTGATCCAAAGTATTTCTTAATTTTTATAATTAATTAACTTAGATAGATGGTATTTTTTCAATTACATGTAAAGATAGTTATCAGCATTCTTTTTTATAAGATTTTGAGTCTCAAATTTTTCTCCCTCCCACCTTCTATCCCCCATTCCCAAGATGATATAACTGCAATGTGATACCAATAAGAGCCATTACGAATATACATGTGTATTGCCAGGGTAAATTCACAAAATATAAATAATTCTATTCTTCAAAGATGAAATCAAAATATTTATTCAGATACCAGAAAGCCAAATCCACCATGGTAACAAAGAAGTTCATACAAACCACTAATCCAAGGAGGGACCACCAACATCCCCAAGCCTTCCCTCCATAAAGCCTCATCATAAACCATCTCCCCTAGGCAAAATTCCTCCCTTTGTCACTCACACTAACTGCTCTGCCTCACTCTCTTCCATCTCTGCTTCACTCTCACTTCCTTCTCCGTCCTTCCTGCTCTACCAGTTTGGCAAGCACCTCCTACCATGCCATGTGAATTAGACTCCATGTGACTCAAGACTGTGACTTTGTGACTTTGACTGGACCAAAGCTCAAAGCAGGGCCTATTAAGGGACAATGAAGATCTTTAAAGCCCTTTAATATTACAGACAGCAAGCGATCTGATATAGGTTATACATGTGCAAACATGTTAGCATATTTCCACATTACTCATGTTGTGAAAGAAGAAACAGTACAAATGGGAAAAACCACAACAAACAAAGAAGAAATTAATATGCTTCAGTCTGCATTCAGACTCCACCATGGGTGTGGATTGCATTTCCATGATGAATCTATTGGAATTGTCTTGGATCATTGCATTACTTCCAAGAAGACCCATGTCAATCATAGCTGATCATGACACGATGTCACTGTTACTGTGTACAACATTCTTCTGCTTCTGCTCACTTTACTCACCATCAGTTCGGTAACTCTTTCCATATTTTTTTTTTGAAATTCATCCACTCATTATTTCTTATTGTGTAATAGTTTTCCATTACCTTCACATATCACAACTTGTTTAATCATTCCCCAGCTGATGGCTATCCCTCAATTTCTAATTCTTGGCCACCACAAAAGGAACTTTTATAAATATTTTTTTACGTGTAGGTCACTTTCACTTTTTTGTGATCTTTTTGGGATACAGACCTAGTAGTGATATTGCCAGATAAAAGAGTATGCTCAGTTTGATTGCCCTTTGGGCATAGTTCAAAATTGCTCTGCAGAAGTTAGATCAGCTCAAAACCTCACCAATGGTGCATCTGTTTTTTTCTATTTTCTCAAATTTGTTTAGATATGACTATATGAAATGTTTGTAATTTTGTTCATATAGTTCATGGGAGACTTCAGTTAAGTTAATAGTGATGTATTGATATATTTATTAAATACTCATCATATCCAAGTAATATAATCCAAGTCATATCCAAATAATATATATTTGCTTAATAATAAAAGAAAGTTCGGAGTTCAGATTTTCCGTTGTTAATTCCAGAGTTCTTTATATGTTACTTCATAGATGGAACACAGGACACTGAGTCTGAGTCCCTGGTAGGTATGTTCAGGCTTCTATAATATAGCTTTTTATATAAATCACACATTTTTTACTCTATCTTTGACTTTTTCAAAAAGTAAAATTTTCAAAATATGATAGGGAGATATACTTAAATAAGAATTATAGCTGACATATAGCAGTTTAAACTCTGTGATGTAAGAGATGCATGCATGTAGATGTGCATACATGTATGTACAAGTTTATTTATATATGTGTGTATGTATATATGTAGATATAGTTGTATATGTGTGCATACATATATTTTTAAGACAGCTTTATATATGTGCATAAATGAGCATGCATGTACATGAGTGTATATATACACACAAATACATGTGTATATAAAAATACATATACACATGTTTATGTGTGTTTATAATCAGTTTTCATTATCATGTTAATATATAAATAAAAATGTATATATTTTATAGAACTTTAAAGATAGATATCTGTATATCCATATCTATCTATATTCATCATCTATATATCTAATCGATTTGCTTGTCTGTCCTAAAACTTCCTTTATCCTTGAAATATGTTGGGACCATTGTTTTCATTATTTCACAGGTGAAGAACCTGAGCCTATGGTTAAGTTCCTTATCCAGAAACATGCATCTAGTAATTGTCTAAGGTAGGATTCAAATTCAAGTCCTCCTTACTTCATTTTTTTTTTAGGTAAAAACCTCATCCAATGGTAGAGGTTGTATTGTTAATCAGAACTTTGTGAATTACTCATTCTGTGTAATAGACTGCTAAGAAAAATATTATAAGTACATTTACTATGTACTTCTTTATACATACATTAAAGAATAGGAAAAAACACTTTTGCTTATGGTAGAAAGGGAATAATTCATTGGGAAATTAATTTTTGAATATTATCTTTATATATGATTAAGTTTCTCAGAGATGGAGTAAGGAGACTATTCCAGGAGGAGAAAATGTCCCAACTGTAAGTTAGGGACAGAAAAGTTCAGAACATGTTTTTGGACCAGTGAGAAGTCCAGTGTGGCTGCTGGCATGTCAGTTACATGTAAGGGAATAATGTAATTGCAAAAAAAGATGTGGAGGGTCATGTATATCGTGTAGAATACTTATTGATTTCATTAGTAATGAAAAATCATTTAAGATTTATGAAACAGGGAATACTGGAGGGAGAAACTAGAGCCAAGGAGATTGGAAGTCCTTGTAAGGCTCCAGGTAATGGATATTTTGGAGGTGAGTAGTGCCAGAGAAAAAAGAAAACAATGAAAAGGGATGTAAAAAAAATATGTTGTTATAGTTGGGCAATAGTTGGTGATTGATTCAGTACAGAAAATAAAAGAGAGGAAGGCCTAAAGATGACAGAGTTTCAAACCTGGGTGTCTTTGGGGAAAAAATGCCATGGGGACAGTCATCAAGTGTTGCAGTGAGGTTGGTCTAGGGGTTTAAAAAAGATAAATTTTATAATTTCAAGAATAAGATATTAAAATTACTGTTATTATTACCTATTTTAATAGATGTTATTTATCTATATCAAAAAGGTAAATCCAATTTTCAGTAGGTTTGAGAGTTGCTTACAATTAAAAATACAGGAGGAAAAGTTCAGTATGCTAAGAAAATTAATATTTTAGAAAGTGTTCATTTTAATTTTCTTTATATTAAAAATGTTCTGTGACCTTATTGATGACATTTTGAATCGGGTATTACTTCAAAATTCCAATTGACTTTAATATAAAGAGTCTGATTCAATCCCTAAACTTCTTAAAACTGTGTAATGTGTCTTGGTTCAGTAACTTAAAGAAATCAACAGTGTCAGTTGCTTTACAGTAAATTATATAATGGATTTCTCTTGGGCCCTGTCAATTTCACCTTGATGAAGGAATTTTTTTTTTCTTTTGAATGAAAAGTGAAACATTGGCCTCTCTTAAAATATTAATATCTAACTTTAGATGACAATTAGAATGAATTTATGGACAGTTCTTTCAAATAACTTAATGAATGACTGACTGAATTATTGCAATTAATATGATGGGAAGGAAGAATTATAGGGGAGAACTGGTAGCAATGGACAAAAGAAAAGAACCCCTCATTTTAAAATTGATTTTTTACATCTCATTTCATATGGATTTTTCATGAAAGACTATTTGAATAAAAATGCAAACTTTTAAAATTAAGTACTTAGATTCATTGGTTCTCAATAAAATTATCACTAAGTAGTTTATTTCTCTGACTTAAATTTAAGCATTTTTAGAAAATGACTATGAAAATTAACTTTAGTACTATCCAATTTATTCTCCTCTAGGGTATTGGTGGTATGAAATAATATTGTCTTCTTTTGTAAGCTTCAACTTCATGTTTCATATAATTTATGGCAAACAGAACTTGTGGATGGACAAAAACAACAGGACCATTCCTTAGAAAATCCTACCTGTCTTCAGCAGCATGTTGAAGTCAAACTAGCACTGGTTTTGAAGTCCAAAGTTCTAGGATGGCACCCAAATCCATCATTTACTAACATTGTGAGGTAGTATTCCTCCTACTTTCTTTGGGATTCATTTTCCTCATCTACCTGTGATAACCTAATAGGGATTGTGTGAAGATAAGTTGAAGTAATGACTGCAAAACACTTTATGACTTTAAAATATCATATAAATGTGAAATATTTACTTATTGTTATATACAGAATAGGAGGCAAATAGGCACTGAGTGAGATATCTGAAGGGTGGTGTTCAGTAAGCTGCTCAAAGAACATTTTGGATTCCATTGGAATATAAGACTTAAATGCGTGTGTGTCTGCATGTGTGTGTGTGTGTGTGTGTGTGTGTGTGTGTGTGTGTATGTATTGGTTCATTATGAACCAATGGTCTGGTTATTTGGATAAGGATAAATCCTGAGCTCAAAATGATCCATTTTTGTATTTAAAAGATTTGTGCCATTATTGTAACTAGTAAAATATCTTTTCATATTTTATATGAAATCATCACCATCATTATAAATCATCATCACTTTATCAGCATTTAGCATTCTCACCTGAAGTATCTCTTCCCCACTTATACTACCTTCTCATACTATAGTGTGAATACTCAGTATCTCCCTCTAATATTCTAACTGAAGTGTTCCACATGGTGGGCCTTGACTTTGAGGGGCAGCTGATCTAAGGGTGACTTGAGAGGTGAGTTTAAATCAAAATGTTTCTGATCCATCCATAAGACTTATAATCTCCCTAAATCTAAGTTTCCTCAGTCCTTCAAATAAGTGTAATAATATCAGCAGAATAGATTCCATTAGGTTGTTCTAAGACCAAAATTGAATGATATGTGAAAATACTTTGTAAACCTTAGAGGACTATGCAAATAAGCCCCTGCTTGGGGACAACAGTGAGGGGACTCAGCAATACTCCAGTCTTTCCTCTAGTAGTCTTCTCCTTTATTGCAAATACTTGTTTTGTATGCAACAAAAATCAGCTTTATTTTTCTGTAGGCCAAATATCTTACAAAAGTATGCATGTTTATTTAATTTATTTATTCTTATTTATATTTAGACTATGACACTCATTTCCACAAACTTTTGAGTTGCAAATTTTCTCCCCATGTCTCCCCCACACCACAACACCCTGAATTCCGATTACCACTTTCCAGAATGTGCCCTCCCATCTATCACACTCCACCCTTCTCTGATCCCCATCTTCTCTCTTTTCTTATAGGGCAAGATCGATTTCTATACTTCATTACCTGTATTTCTCATTTCCCAGTTATGATAATAATTCTCAACAGTGATTTCTAATATCTTGAATTTGGACTTCTCTCCCTTCCTCTTTCCCCACCCATCCCCACTGAGAAGGCAAGCAATTCAGTACAGGCTATATTTGTGTCATTTTGAAAAAGACTACCATAATATTCATGTTGTGTAGGACTATTTACATTTCCCTCCATCCTACCCTGTTCCCCCTTTATTCTATTCTCTCATTTGACCTTGTTCCTTCCCAAAAGTGTTTACTTCTAGTTATTGCCTTCCCCCATTTATCCTCCCTTCTATAATCCCCCTCATCCCTTGTCCTTTTCTCCCTTACTTTATTGTAGTGTAAGACAGATTTTCATAACAAATTTAGTGAGCATGTTATGCCCTCCTTAAGCCATATATGAATAAAATAAGCTTGAATTTTCCACTCTTACCTCCTCCAAGTTCTCCTCCATTGAAAGAGATTTTTCTTATCTCTTTTATGAGTGATAATTTGTCCCATTCCATTTCTCCCTTGCTCATCCCAGTATGTTCCTGTTTCACCCCTTAATTTTACTTTTTTGTAGATATCATCCGTTCTGATTCAACTCAACCAGTACTCTGTGTGTGTGTGTGTGTGTGTGTGTAATCCCTCCACTTATCCAAATACTGAGAAAAGTCTCAAGAGTTACAAATATTATCTTTCCATGTAAACAGTTCAACTTTAGAAAGTTCTTTGTGATTTCTCTTTCCTGTTTACCTTTTCATGCTTCTCTTGATTCTTGTGTTTGAAAGTCAAATTTTCTCCTCAGTCCTGGTTGTTTCATCAAGAATACTTGAAAGTCCTCCATATCACTGAATGACCATTTTGTCCCTTGAAGTATTATACTCATTTTTGCAGGGTAAGTGATTCTTCGTTTAAATCCCAGTTCCTTTGACTTCTGGAACATACTATTGCAAACCCTTTGATCACTTAGTGTAGAAGCTGTCAGACTTGTGTTATCCTGATTGTATTTCCACAATACTTGAACTGATTCTTTCTAGCTGCTTGCAATGTTTCCTCCTTGTCCTGGGAACTCTGAAATTTGGCCAAAATATTCCTAGGAGTTTCCCTTTTCAGGTATCTTTCAGGAGGTGATTGGTGGAGTCTTTCAATATTTATTTTGCCCTCTGGTTCCAGAACATCAGGGCAGTTTCCCTTGATAATTTCATGGAAAATAATGTCTAGGCACTTTTTGGATCATGGCTGTCAAACAGTCCTATAATTTTTAAATTATCTCTCCTGGATCTGTATTCAAATTCAGATGTTTTTCCAATGAGATATTTCACATTATCTTCTATTTTTTTCATTCTTTTGGTTTTGTATTGTAATTTCTTGCTTTATCATATAATCATTACCTTCGCTCAACTCCACTTTCATTTTTAAAGAATTCTTTTCTTCAGTGAGCTTTTGAACCTCCTTTTCCATTTGACTGACTGCTTTTTAAAGCCTTCTTCTTCTCATTGGCTTTTTGGGCCTCTTTTTCCAATTGAGTTAGCCTATTTTTAAAGGTGTTATTTTCTTCAGTATTTTTTGAGTCTCCTTTAGCAAGCTATTGACTTGCTTTTCAAGTTATTCCATGGCCTGAGCCTATTGCATAACCATTTTGAAGGTACTGCATGGAGAAGCCTTGACTTTCTCTGACAGGATGTAGTGTTCTTTCTCATCCGAAAGAATGGAAGGAAATACCTATTCACCAAGAAAGTAACTTTCCACGGTTTTATTTTTCCCCTTTTTTGGAGCACTTACCCAGCCAGTTATTTGACTTCTGAATCTTTTCTCAAGAGAAAGGCCCTAGTGCTCCTCCTCACCCTGGATGATGCTTAGTACTGAGATTCAAATCAGCTGTTTGATTCCCCCAGGGGATTTAAGGTGAGCCACTCCCATGATGGAAGTTGCTATCCTACTCGGCCACTGCCCTGCCACCTGGTTGCTGCAGCTGATGCCACTGCCTGCAGCCTGTGCTTGGGAGGGAGGGTTTCCTCTGCCCCTCTTGTCCACCTGGGAAAGCCCTCTCAGTGATCTTTGAAGCTTTCTTTGGAGCTGGTGGGTTGAGAGAACTGAGAGTCTCCCTGCTGGGGATTCTGCTACAGAGGCCTGTTCCAGTCCTGTTCCTCCTGGTACCACGTGGCCAGGGCTGGACTCCAATTAGCTCAGCATCCCATGTGATAGAATCTGTCAGCATTCCAAGTTACCTTTGGCTGGAAATCTCTTTCACTCTGTCGTTCTGTGGCTTCTACTGCTCTGGAACTTGTTGAGAGTCATTTTTTACAGGTATTTTATGAACTGTGGGGAAAGAACTATAGTATGTCCATCCTTCTATTCCACCTTCTTGGCTATGCCCCCTACAGATTGTTTTTAGTAAACAAGATTTATGCAAAGCTGAAAATTCTGAAGGATAAATGATGCCAGGTGGTTAGAAAGCAATGAGACAGGTGAGTAAAGAGGGGATAATTTCATAAAATCTCACAATGCAGTCAAAAATCATATCAGAGTAAACAGCAAATTCTGTACTGGCAGATCACTCATTAAGTAGGTCAGTGATCCAGAGAAGACTGTAATTGCCCATGATTATGAAGCACAAAGGATCTGGAGCTTACTCTCTCAGCCCAAATACAGCAGCAACAGGACCTGACTTTAGGAACACATTCCTGAGCTCTTTATTGTCATAGCAAGAGATAGTGGGATTTAAAGGGTAGACCATTGGATATGGAAAAAAGAAGGCATGGGGAATCACTTGGTCTCTCTCAGATTCAGTTTAATCACCTGTAAAATGAGGAACTGTAATGAGGAAGAATATGATAATTATAAAGTGCTCATAGGGATAAGCATTAAATAGATACATTCATTAGCACAGGAAAGGCTCCCAAAGCAGGTCAATACTTTCTCTGCAACTTATATTTGTACAGAGTTTTCCAGACCAGAGTTGTCAAATATGCAGCTGGTGGGCCATATGCAGCCCATAACAATCCCAAGTGGTGTCTCAGTTGTCAGATGAAGTAATTAAAACTATTGGTAGCCATGTGAAAGGATATTCTAATTCAATATTGATTGGACAAATGCAAATTAAAACAATTCTGAGTTATTACCTTATACCTCTTAGATTGACTACTAAGACAGAAAAGGTAAATGATAATTGTAAAGGGGACTGTGGGGAAAATGAGATATTAATGCACTGATGGTGGAGTTGTGAACTCATTCAACTATTCTGCAGAGCAATTAGGAACAACATCCAAAGGGCTATAAAACCATGCATACCCTTTGCTGCCAATCAATTGGACAATGACCAAACAAGGTGTGGTATGTAATAGTGAGGGAATACTATTGGACTATAATAAATGATGAGCAGGATCCTCTCAGAAAACCCTGGGAAGACTTTCATGGACTGATGCAAAGTAAAATGTACTGTATACAAAATAACAGCAGTATTGTATGATGATCAGGTAAGAATGACAGTTATTCTTAGCAATAAAATTATCTGAGATAACACTGAAGGACTTATTATGACATCTGATGGTGTCTGTAAACAAACTGAAGCACACACACACACACACACACACACACACACACACACATATATATATATATATATATATATATATATATATATATATATATAACTTGTTATTTTTCTAGAGTTTTTTGTTTTCTTTTTTATTATTACTATTTTATTTGTTCAGTATTCTACATCCATTTCCACAGATCTTAGATATTTCTCCTCTGCCCCCTATTTCCCTCCTACCTCCCCACCCCCTCCTTGATACGGCATACAGTTTTATATAGGTTCTTTGTATACATTCCTATTAAATACATTTTCACTTCAGTCATGTTGCATAGGAGAATTGAAACAAATGGGAGAAATCATAAAACAAACCAAAGCAAAATACAAAACAAAAAGATCTCCTTCATTCTCTGATCAAACTCCATAGTCCTTTCCCTGGATGCAGAATTCATTTTTCCTTAAGAGACAATTGGGAATTATTTATGTCCTTGCAATGCAAAGAAATACTAAGTCTAAAAGAAAAATTCCTCACACACTGTGGTTGTTTCTGTGTACAAAGTTCTCCTGGTTCTTCTCCTTTCACTCAGTATCAGTTCATATAAGTCTTTCCAGGCATCTCTGAAGTCTTCCTGTTAATCATTTCTTATAGCACATTAGTATTCCACTACGTTCATATACCACAGTTTATTCAGTCATTCGTCAATTATTGGGCATCCCCTTGATTTCCAATTTTTGGCCACCTCAAAGAGTGCTGCTATAAATATTATTTTGTATATGTGAGGCACTTTTGCATTTTTATGATCTCTTGGGAATACAGTCCTAGAAACAGTACTGCTGGGTCAAAGGGTATGCACATTTAGTAGCCCTATGATCACAGTTTCAAATTGCCCTCCAGAATGATTGTATCAGTTCACTGCTCTACCAACAATGAGTTAGTGTTCCCACTCTCCCACATCTTCTCCAACATTTATTGTCTTCCTGTTTTGTCATGTTAGCCAATTTGATAGGTGTGATGTGATACTTCAGAGTTGTTTTGATTTGCAACTCTGCGATCAAAAGTGATTTAGAGCATTTTTTCATATAACTAAAGATAGCTTTAATTTCTTCTTCTGAAAACTAGCTGTCCACATCCTTTAACTATTTATCAATTGGGGAATGACTTGTATTCCTGTACATTTGACTTGGTTTCCTATATATTTCAGAAAGGAGGTCTTTATCACAGATACTAGTAGTAAATATTCTTTCCCACTTTTCTGTTTCTCTCCTAACCTTTGTTGCATTGGGTTTGGTTGTGCAAAACTTTTTCAATTTAATGTAATCAAAATTATTCATTTTTCACTTCATAATGCTTTCTATCATTTGTTTAGTCAGAAATTCTTCCCTTCTCCAAAAATCTGATAAATACACTATTCCTTGATCAACTAATTCGTTTACAGTATCATTCTTTAAACCCAGATCATGTACCAATTTGAACTTTATTCTTGAGCATGATGTCAGAAATTTTTATCATGGAGTTCTCATCTCAGAAGCTGGGGTCCTTGGGTTTATCAAACAGTAGATTGCTATAATCATTGGTTACTGTGTCTTGAGTTCCTAACCCATTGCAGCAGTCTACCCTTCTGTTTCTTTGCCAGTAGCAAGTGGTTTTGATAATTGCTGCTTTATGATACAATTTGATATCTGATAGAGCTCGGCCACCTTCCTTAGCATTTCTTTTCATTAGTTCCCTTGATATTCTGGAATTTTATTCTTCCAAATGAATTTTGATATTATTTTTTCCAGCTCTAGAAAATAGTTATTGCTAGCTTGACTGGTATGGAACTGAATGAGTAAATTAATTTAGGTAGAACTAACATTTTTTTTTATACTGGCTTGATCTACCCAAGAGCAACTGATGTTTTTCCACTTACTTAGATCTGACTTTATTTGCGTGAAAACCATTTTGTAATTGTGTTCATATAGTCCCTGGGTTTACTTTAGCAGGTACACTCCCAAATAGTTTATTGTGTCTACCCTAGCTTTAAAATGGGATTTCTCTTTCTATCTCTTGCTTTTGGGCTTTATTAGTAATACACAGAAATGCAAAAGATTTATGTGGGTTTACTTTGAAACCTGCAATTTTGGAAAAGTTGTTTATTATTTCAAGTAATTTTTTACTTGGAACACTGGGATTCTTCAAGTATGTCCTCATATCACTTGCAAAGAGTGAAAACTCACTTTCTTCTTTGCCTATTCTAATTCCTTCTATTTCTTCTTCTTCTCTTTGTGCCTCGCTTGTTGCTAACATTTCAAGTACCATATTGAATAATAGTGGTGATAACGGACATTCTTCTTTCAACCCTGATCTTATTGGAAATGCATCTAGGTTATCTCAACGGCATATAATGCTTACTGAAAGTTTTAGATACATACTGCTTATTATTTTATGGAAATTTCCATTTGTTCTTATCAAATTAAGTGTTTTCAATAGGGATGGGTGGTATATTTTGTCAAAAGTTTTTCTGCATCTATTGAGATAATTATATGATTTCTGTTTGTTTTGTTGTTGATACGATCAAAAATGTTAATAGTTTTCCTAATACTGAGCCCATCCTGCATTCCTGGTATAGATGCTCTCTGATCATAATGTATTATTCTTGTAATAATTTGTTGCATTCTTTTAGCTAAAATCTTATTTAAAATTTGTGCATCCATATTCATTAGAGAAATTGGTCAATAGTTTTCTTTCTCCCTTTTGGCTCTTCCTGGATTAGGTATCAAAAAAATATTTATATCACAAGAAAGTATTTGGGAGGACTCCTTCTTCTACAACTTTCCCAAATAGTCTATATAGTATTAGAATTAACTCTTCTTTAAATGTTTGATAGAATTCACTTGTGAATCCATCTGGTCCTGGAGATTTTTTCCAGGAACTTTATTGATGGTTTATTCCATTTCTTCTTTTTTTTCCTTTTTTGACAATTTTTATTTTTTTAATTTTTTATTTTTTTAATATAAATTTATTTATTTAACTTTTTACATTCATTTTCACAAAATTTTGGGTTCCAAATTTTCTCCCCATTTATCCCCTCCCCCAACCCCAATACACCAAGCATTCTAATTGTCCCTATCACCAATCTGCCCTCTCTTCTATCATCCCTCCCTTCTCTTGTCCCCATCTTCTCTTTTGTCCTGTAGGGCCAGATGACTTTCTATTCCCCATTACCTGTATTTCTTATGTCCTAGTAGCAAGAACAATACTAAACAGTTGTTCCTAAAACTTTGAGTTCCAAATTCTCCCCATCCCTCCCTCTCCACCCATTCCCTTTGGGAAAGCAGGGAATTCAACATAAGCCATATCTGTGTAGTTTTGCAAATGACTTCAATAACAGTCCTGTTGTGTAAGACTAACTATATTTCCCTCCATCCTATCCTGCCCCCGATTGATTCTATTCTGTCTTTTGATCCTGTCCCTCCCCAAGAGTGTTGACTTCAAATTGCTCCCTCCTCCCATTGCCCTCCCTTCCATCATCCCCCCACCTGCTTATCTCATTCTCCCC
The DNA here is from genome assembly GCA_023548195.1 of Bettongia penicillata ogilbyi. Lineage (NCBI taxonomy): Eukaryota > Metazoa > Chordata > Mammalia > Diprotodontia > Potoroidae > Bettongia > Bettongia penicillata. The sequence continues at coordinate 1,788,070 of JAJHZJ010000387.1, forward strand.
CACTTTCCTGTATTGTGAGATAGGTTTTCATACAAAAATGAGTGTGCATTTTATTCCTTTCTTTGGTCTAATGTGATGAGGGTAAACTTCATGTTTTTTTCTCAGCTCTCCTCTTTTTCCCTCCACTAAAAAGTCTCCTGCTTGCCTCTTGAATGAAAGATAATTTACCCCATTCCATTTCACCCTCTCTCCTCCCACTACATTTCTCTCTCACCGTTTACCTTAATTTCTTTTAAGATATGGTCCCATCCTATTCAATTCACGCTGTGTTCTCTGTCTCTGTGTGTGCGTGCATGTGTGCATGTGTGTGCGCACATGTGTACGTGTGTGTGTGCATGTGCGTGTGTATGTGGGGGGGGGTCCCACCAACTACCCAGATATTGAAAAGTTTTAAGAGTTACAAATATTGTCTTTCCATGTAGAAATGTAAACTGTTCACCTTTGGTAAGTCCCTTATGACTTCTCTTTGTTGTTTACGTTTTCATGCTTCTTCTCATTCTTGCATTTGAAAGTCAAATTTTCTTTTCAGCTCTGGTCTTTCCACCAAGAACGCTTGAAAGTCCTCTGTTTCCTTGAAAGACCATATTTTTCCCTGAAGTATTATATTCAGTTTTGCTGGGTAGGTGATTCTTCGTTTGAGTCCTTTGTCCTTTTGTTCCTTTGACTTCTGGAATATCCTGTTCCACACAGTTCGATCCCTTAATGTAGAAGCTGCTAGATCTTGTGTTATCCTGATTGTATTTCCACAATACTGGAATTGTTTCTTCCTAGCTGCTTGCAATATTTTTTGCTTGACCTGGGAATTATGGAATTTGGCCACAATATTCCTAGGAGTTTCTCTTTTGGAATCTCTTTCAGGTGGTGATCGATGGATTCCTTGAATATTTATTTTGCCCTCTGGTTTTAGAATCTCAGGGCAGTTATCCTTGATAATTTCATGAAAGATGATGTCTAGGCTCCTTTTTGATCAAGGCTTTCAGGTAGTCCCATAATTTTTAAATTGTCTCTCCTGGATCTGTTTTCCAGGTCAGTTGTTTTTCCCATGAGATAATTCACATTCTCTTCCATTTTTTCATTCTTTTGATTTTGTTTGGTGATTTCTTGGTTTCTCAGAAAGTCATTAGCCTCCATCTGTTCAATTCTAATTTTGAGAGAACTATTTTCTTCAGTGAGCTTTTGAACCTCTTTTTCCATTTGGCTCATTCTGCTTTTGAAAGCATTCTTCTCTTCATTGGCTTTTGAACCTCTTTTGCCAATTGAGTTAGCCTATTATTCAAGGTGTTATTTTCTTCAGCATTTTTTGGGGTCTCCTTTAGCAAGGTATTGACCCGTTTTTCATGCTTTTCTTGAATCTCTCTCATATTTCTTCCAAGTTTTTCCTCCACCTGTCTAACTTGATTTTTCAAAATGCTTTTTGAGCTCTTCCATGGCCTGAGCCCATTGAATATCTATTTCGGATGTTTGGGGTAGAGAGGCCTTGATTTCTATGTCTTTCCCTGGGGGTAAGCATTTTTCCTCCTCATCAGAAATGAAAGGCAGGAACATCTGTCCCCCAAGAAAGTACCCATCTATGGTCTTATTTTTTTTCCCTTTTCTGGGCATTTTCCCAGCCAGTTCCTTGACTTCTGAGATTTCTGTCTACCCCTGCCTAGATCTTCCCAGCTAGTGCTTGGAGTCTGAAATTCAAATGCTGCTCCCAGCCCCAGGGCCTTCAGTGGTGGGCCGGGCTGCTATTCAATGTGAGCTTAAGTTCTGGTGCTCAGGTGGGGGCAGAGCCACCTCCCAGGCTCAGTTCCCTCATGGGATTTATGCAGAGATCTTCCGTAATGGAGCGGAACTCCTGCCTGCTCTGGGAGTGCCTGGCCACTGCTGCTCCCCAGGGGGCCTGAGTCATGGAGACACCCCATTCCCCTCTCGGTCAGCCCAGACATCTGTCTCACTGACCTGCAGTCCCTATGGGTGGAGGGACCTTTGTGGCCACCAGAGATTCCATCCCTGAAGCCTGCTCGAATCTGCTCCTCTGGGGCCACATGGCCAGGGCAGTGCAAGGGTGGGCTCCACTCTCCGGGTGCATGATGGACCTTTGGGGTCGGTTTTTCAGGGCTCTCTGGAATGGAAATCTCTTCCCCTGCGTTGCAGCATGGATTCCACTGCTCCAGAATTTGTGGGGAGTTCTTTTTGCAGGAAATTTATGGGCTATGCCTTCCGGAGCTAGCATATGTGAGTCTTTCTACTCTGCCATCTTGGCTCCTCCTCCTCAATTTCTTTCTCTGAAATGGGGTTATGTAAGTATTCTACTTCCTCTCCTCTTAATCTGGACAATTTCTATTTTTTGTAGAATAATCATCTATCTTATTTAGATTGCCAAATTTATGGGCATACATTTAGGCAAAGTAGTTTCTAATTATTGTTTTAATTTCCTCCTCATTGGAAGTGAGTTTACCATTTTCCTTTTTGGTATTGTTAATTTGGTTTTCTTCTTTATTTTTTTTAATCAGATTGACCAAAATTTTATCAATTTTATTGTTTTTTTTTCAAAAAAAACAACTCTCATTTTTATATATTAGTTCATTAGATTTCTTAGTTTCAATTTTATTAATCTCTCCTTTGGTTGTCAGTATTTCTAATTTGGTGTTTACTTGGGGATTTTCAGTGTGTTCTTTCCCTACCTTTTTCAGCTGCATGCACAATTCATTGATCACTTCTTTCTCTATTTTATTCATGTAGGCATTCAACGATATAAAACTTCTCCTGAGAAGTGTTTTTTTTCAGTATGCCATAAGATTTGGTAGGTTGTCTCATTATTGTCATTCTCTTGAGTGCAGTTGTTGATTATTTCTATGATTTCTTATTTAACCTACTCATTCTTTAGGATTAAATTATTTAGTTTCCAATTAATTTTTTGTCTATCCTTCCATGGCTTCTTATTACATAAAATTTTTATTGCGTTATGATCTGAGAAAGATGCATTGTCCATCTCTGGCTTTCTGCACTGAATTGTGAGGTTTTTATCCCCTAGTACTTGGTCAATTTTTGTGTATGTGTCTTGTAGCAGTGAGAAAAAGTATAATCCTTTCTGTCTCCATTCAATTTTCTCCAGAGATCTATCATATCTACCTTATCCAGAGTTTTAACTTCTTTCTTGTTTATTTTGAAGTTAGATTTTTCAAGGTCAGAGAGGGGGAAGTTGAGCTCCTCTTCTAGTATAGTTTTGTGGTCTATTTCTTCCTGTAACTGCCTTAACTTCTCCTCTAAGAATTTGGATGCTAAATCACTTAGAGCATATACTTTTCTTAAAAATATTGCTTCATTGCTTATGCCCTTTAGCAGGATATAGTTTCCATCTTAACTCTTTTGATTAGAACCATTTCTGCTTTTGCTTTGTCTGGGATTATGGTTGGTACCCCTGCTTTTTTACAGCAAGTGAAGGACAATATACTCTGATCCAACCTTTTACCTTTACGCTATGTGTAACCCCCCATTTCAAATGTATTTTCTTGTAAAGAACTTATTGTTGAATTATGATTTCTAATGCATTCTGTTCTCCATATCCATTTTATGGAAAGGTTCATCCCATTCACAGTTAAGATTACTATTTGTGTCTTTCCCTTCATCCTCTTTCCCACCATTTGTGCTTTTAGTTCTCCCTTCCCCCTTACCCTCTACAATGTAGTTTTAATTTTTTTCCAACACCTCCCACAGTCTTCCCTTCCTTCTTTCAGCCCCCTTCCTTTTTATGGCCCTTTACCTTTACTACTTCTTCCCTCCCTTTTATCCTCCCCTCCCTTTTCTGGAAAAGAAAGTTAAACTTATATACATCATTAATTTTTTTTTTCCTTCCTTGAACCAAATCAGATGAGAGTACCTCTTAAACAATGTTTATCTCCCTCTCCTCTTTCCCTCTACTGCAATATTTTTGGGCCTCCTCCTGTAATGTAATTTACCATTTTCTCCCTTCTCCTTTTCACATATCCTGTTACAATTCCATTGCAAACTAAAAATCACATTTTTATTATCACATCATTTTCTTTATACACTCCCCTTCCATCTATGTGTGTTCCTTTTATATATCATGATAAAAATATAATCCTCCATATTGACAAGTATCATCTTCCCCTTATAGGGAAGTAAATAGTTTGCCCATATTGAGTAACAAGTTTTTCTTTTCCCCTGCTTACCTATTTATGCCTCTCTTGAGACCTGTGTTTGAAGATCGAATTTTCTACTGCGTTCTGATCTTTTTATCAGCTCGGTCTGGAAATACCTTATTTCAGTGAATATCCATTTCCTTGCCTGAAATGCTATGCTCAACTTTACTAGGTAATTGATTTTTTGGTTATAGTACCAGTTCCTTTGGCATATGGAGTATCATATTCCAGTTCCTGCAGTTTTTTAATGTAGAAGCTGCAAGATTCTGTGTGATCCTGACTGCACCTCCTCAATATTTGCATCTTTTCTTTCTGACTGACTGCAGTATTTTTTCCTTCACTTGGTAGTTCTCGAATTTGACAATTATATTCCTTGGTGTTTTTAGTTTGGAATTCCTTTTGGGAGCTGAATGATGGATTCTTTCCATGACTATTTGGCCCTCTGGGTCTAGAACATCTGGGCAGTTTTCCTTGATGATTTCTGGGAAGATATTTTCCAGGCTCTTTTTTTCATTATGGCTTTCTGGTAGGCCAATAATTCTTACTTTTTCTCTACCGGATCTATTTACCAGATTAGTTGTTTTCCAATTAGTTGTTTTACATTTTCTTCTATATTTTCTTTGTTTAGATTTTCTTTGACTGATTCTTGATGTTTCATAGAGTCGTTATCTTCTACCAATTCTAATTTTGATCAAATTGCTTTCTTCAGTTAACTTTTGCATCTTCTTTTCCATCTCCCCAATTATTCCTTTTAAGAAATTTTTTTCTCCGGTTAGTTTTTTACTTCTTTTTCCATTTGTCCAATTTTCTCAGTTAGGTTTTGTACTTCCTTTTCCATTTGTCCAATTTTCCTTTTAATGGAGCTGTTTTCTTCAGTGAATTCTTTTTTCATACGTTAAAATCATTGGCCAGTTTTCCTTCTATTTCTCCAATTTGGCTATAAAATCCTTCTTCAGCTCTTCTAAGAGTGCTCTTTGTGCTCGTGGCCAATTTGTAGTCCCTTCTGACATTTCACATGGAGTATAGTCTCAATGCTGACCTCTTTGGTATTCATGTTTTGTTCCTTATCCCCACAGAAAGATTCTATGGTCTTTTCTTCCCTGCTTTACTTCTTCCTCATGATGATGAAGCTTTGTGTGGCCTCTGGTTCTTTCAGGTGGAAGGTAAAGGACCTGTTGCTGAGCTGGCTGGTGTGAGAAAGCACAGGCCAGGTGTAGTCTTTTTTTTTCCCATTTCCCTGGACTAACCTTGCAGCTAGCTTGTTAATTGTGGGGAAGGGGTGATCTGCATATTTGAGAGCTCCTCAGCTGAGTTAAAGCAAAGACAAACACAGTGGTTGGTGATCAGACTGCCCTAGTGTCTTCTCATTTCCCCTGGAGTGCTGAGGCACACCTGAGGTCCTGGTGTTGGTGACTGTGAGGCTCTGTCCCACTGGGGGTCTGCACCTCTTCCCAGTTTTATGAGGTGGGGCTGTCTGGGACAGCTCTGCTTCTTTGCCACAGCAAAAGCAACCCTTCTTAGCGATTTTCCTAGCTTTATGTGCTACAAGACTGTCCCTTTTGCTGATTCCACTGATTCAAGATTTTTCTCGGAAATATTTTTGGTTCTTTGGTCAACAAGGGGAAGGGGAGAGAGTATTTACCGATCAATCCACCATTTTGGCTCCCAGAAATTCAAGTAGGTGACTTATAGACATGTAATCTTCAGGCTGCTGCAGATACATGGGGCTTTGCAGCTCTCACTTGCTTGGTTCCTCTGGACTCTTGTCCTAGGTTGTTATACCCAAGATTCTACTTTGCTGTCACTTTCTTAGACAGCCCTAGGGCTTTCCTGCTCAGCCCTGCCATGCCTGGAATGTGTTTACTGTGTGCTGTGTGCTCCTCCACCCCTGTGAAACAGATCCTTCCCATTGGCCTTCCAGTCTGTCCTGGGCTGTGAATCTGCCACAGTCTATCTCCTATGGGATTCTGCCCCTCCTAAATTTGGTCTGATTCTCTTCTTAGAGGTATCTGAACGAGTATGTCTAAGAGCTTAGGTGAGTAGTTGCTCTCACTTGGCCGTCTTGGCTCTACCCCCTTGTCTATGTTTTCTTTCACAACATGATTATTTTCAAAATGTTTTACATGGCAATACATGTATAACCTATATAAAATTGCTTGGGGGGGGGCAGAGCCAAGATGGCGGAGTGAGAGCAATGACTCACCTAAGCTCTCAGATAAACTACTTCAGGTACCTCTGAAAGGAGAATCTGACCAAATTTTGCAGGTGCAGAATCCAGTAGGAGACAGACAGTGACGGATTCAGAGCTCAGGTTGGACTGAAAGGTTCACAGGAAGGATCTCTTCCGCGGGGATGAGCCCACAGCACACAGCACAGGGTGGCCACTGCAGTGGAGCAGAAGAGACCCGAGAAACCTGAGTGGCAGGTGGAACCAGAGGAGCGGCACCAAGGGCGGGAGACAAGCCAAACCAAGTCAGTGAGAGCCACCGAGTGCCAGATATCAGTGCAGCAGCTCCTGAGACCTTCAGCCCAAAGATCAAACTTCAGTAAGTCACCTACTCAAACTTCCAGGAGCCAGGATGGCGGAGGGATCAGTAAATGCTCTCTCCTCCCCCCTTGATGACCATGAAAGAACCATAGAATATCTCCCCAGAAAAATCCCAGATCAGCAGGAATAACAGAAGGAGGTCAATAGTCTCATAACACCTGAGGCAAGGAAAATAGCTAAGGGGGATTGGTCCTACGGTTGCAGAGGCAAAGCAGAAGGACAGAGGACCCAGGGCAGAGATAACTGGCACTAGGACCCAGCAAGCCTCAGCATCAGGAGAGGAGCCCCAGGAGGGGTGGGAACACACATTAACATCTAGGGGGAATCAGAAAGACCATAGGGCAGCTGGAATCACCGGCCCCTGAGCCTGCCTTTACCTCAGTTCAGTTGAGGAGATCTCCTCTGACCAGACCATTTCTCTCCCACACTTAACAAGCTAAACCCAGGGCTGATCAGGGAAACACTAAACAAAAACTTGCTTTTAGCTTTTTCGCACATCGGCTCAGCAAAAAGTTCTCTAGCTTTGGACTGAAAGAACCAGAAGCCACAACACTCAATCAACATCATGAACAAGAAAAAGCAGAGGACCGAAAGAACCATAGAATCTTTCTATGGGGATAAGGACCAAAACACAAACACCAAAGAGGTCAGAGCTGAGACTGTAATTCCATCTGAAACTTCATAAGGGACTAGGAACTGTTCTCAAGCACAAGCAGCTCTCCTGAAACAGCTGAAGAAGGAAATAGAAGATAAACTGGCCAATGACCTTAAAATTATTAAGAAAGAATTCACTGATGAGAACATCTCTTTGAAAAGGAAAATTGAACAAATGGGAAAGGAAGTTCAAAAATTAACTGGAGAAAATAACTTCCTAAAAGGGCAAATGGAAAAGGAAGTACAAAAATTAACTGGAGAAAATAGCTTCTTGAAAGGAAAAAATGGGCAGATGGAAAAAGAGATGCAAAAGCTAACGGAAGAAAAAATAAAATTGCTTGCATTCTCAATGGAGGTGGCATGTTGGTGAAGGAAGAAAGAAGACAATTTGGAAGTCCAATTTTTAAAAACAAATGTTAAAAATGATTTTATATGTAGCTGGTGGAAAATGAAACACTAAATAAACATTTATATATCTATATCTATATATCTATATCTATATCTATCTATCTATATATCTATATCTATCTATCTATCTATCTATATATATGTATATATATATATATATATATATATATATATATATATATATATATATATATATATATATAAAGAGGCATTGTAATCATCATCACCTACTTTGCCCATTGCATCCTAAGAGCCACGGCACCTTTCAATCTTATTTGCAACTAAAATCTTTCATATGTATTTTCTCCCACCTTAGAATGTGAGCTCCTGTATATCAGAAACTTTCTCACTTTTTGGTATGTATTCACTACACTTAGCAGAATGTTTTGCATATAGAAAGCACTTCACTTAATACTTGCTTGATCTATTCATTTCTAATTTTGTTTTCCTTATATTAAACACAAAAAACGATCAGTTTACCTACTATACTTGGTCCAGCTCACTTGGGCCAAACAGAACTTGTCCAGTGCTTCTTTATGGGTCAATACAACCCACAGTTTAGGAAATGCTGAAGAGGTCTGCAAGTGGAAAAAGTTTAAGAAGTCTTGGAATTCATCTCATAGGAAAGCTTTTAAAATATTTTTAAAAATCCTCTATAAATTTGTACTTTCAGAAAAAAACAAAGAATTCACACTCAAATTTAGATTCAAGTTATGTTTCTCCTGGTCATTAATATGACTTTCATATTTCAACTCCTTTGGTGTAAAAATTAACCTGTCTTTAAAAAGTATACATTAATTAGATCTGATAGGTTTTGTTTGTTTGTTTGCTTGTTTTTCCTTCATTCTAACCAGAACTCTATGATTGATATACCAAGATCAGGAGGCCAGTGCTTAACAAAGTGCCCTAAGGGAAGAAAACAAAAAGATTTCACTTTAACAATCCACAATCTACAGTATTTTAGGTTGACTCCTCTTTTGCCCAATCTCCAAATAAAGATAAAACTTCCTTCTTATCCATCTCCTTCACTGAAAGTCCCCCCCCAAATAAATCCTATTTGTCTTTGATACATGACTTAAAATCTAGTTATTTCAGATTCATTTCAAAGTATTTATTCATCCTTCATTTCTGACATGATCAGTAGTGGGAAAAGAAATGATTTACTTTGGGAACTTTCCACAGGATTCAATTAAGTAATTTGGAATGTCCTCCAATGCTTTGTTTACCAACAAGATGGATGTGCATTAGAGTGAGTCCTAGTGTTTTTACTAATCCCTCACCCTCCTATCTTTCATTACACTCCCTCTTGCATTCACAAACCTTCCTCTTCTTGGCTTCTTCATTCCAACATGGCAGGCAAATTAAATGCTCTTTCTGATGTTGGTGAAATATTCCAAATTAAATTCTCTGGGGATGTGTTACTAGTTGCCATTTAGGATAATAAAATCTGAAATTAAATTGGCATGGATGTCTCCTAAGGCTCAGTCGTGAGACTTTTTTATCTATGTCCCCTGCCTGGGTGATCCTATCAGCTTCCATCTCTTCATATCTCATCCATTACGGATGATTTATCGATATACTCTTCTGTGGTCTCTTGCAAGTGCTATGTATATATAATTTACTGCCTGCTGGGCATCTCCAGTTATTCCTAGCACTTAGTAGGCCTTTTATAAGTATTAGTTGATTGAATAAACTCTTAGATCTCAAAACCATTGTGTCCAAAATATTCCTCTATTTCTTGAGAATTTTATCCTTCTTGTTGTCATATAGGTTGTGTATTCAGTGTACTCACAAACACTTCCCTCTCTCTCAAAGACATTTCTAGTCAATGCCAAGACTTGTTAATCCCTCATCCATCAATGATCTCATATCCATTCCATGGTCTTTTCTCCTGTGGATGTCACTTGATTTCAGGAACTTGTCATGTCTTTGAAGGTCTGTGACAAGAAACTATTAACTATTCCCTCTGTCTCCATCCTCTATGCCTCTTCAATCTGTCCTCTCAGCCATGAACAAAGCAGCCTGAAACCACAAGACTAACAAAGCCATTTCTTTGTTTAAGAAGCATCAGTATATATATATATACCCATCAAAATCAGGCTCCAGTCTGTTTCTCAGATGACTATGTAATATTTCAACATTCCATCCTTTTCATCTGTCTTTTTGAAGAGCATATTTCTCCTGTTTTCAGCACCATGTCTTCTCATTTAACACTTTCCAAATGCCTTCAAGGATTTGCTGAACTGTAATTTCTTGCAAGGTTGTTTTTTTTTTTTTCCTCCTGGTCCCTCAGTTTTTACAGTACCCCATAATGGGATTATTTTAGCATTTGTTTTGTATTCACTTTGTTTTTCCTAATGTGTTTCCATGTTGTTCTTCTCTCCCTATCCCAGTGAAGTTTGAGTCAGGGTCTGCTTCACATTCGTTGTTATATCATCAGTGTCTAACACAATGTCTGGCACTTCCCCGTTTCATTGATTTATTTGGGAATTCGAAGCAAATTTAGGCTTGTGAGGAAAGAATTATATTTGTAGGTATCCCAAAGTGAGAGTGAGATGAGCTTCAGGTGGGTCCCCTCTCATTTGAGGTTTTCAAGCAAAGACTAGATAATCCTTTGTCAAGTAAGTTGTTCTTTGGGGGGTAATATCTTTCCCTCCTACCCTCCCTTCCTCCCTCCCTTCCTCTCTCTCTGTCTCTGTCTCAGTCTCTCTGTCTCTATCTCTGTTTCTCTCTCTCTCTCTCTCTCTCTCTCCTCTCTCTCTCTCTCTCTCTCTCTGTCTGTCTGTCTCTCTCTCTCTCTCCCTGTCTGTCTCTCTCTGTCTCTCTCTCTCTGTCTCTGTCTCTCTCTCTCTCTCTCTCTCTCTCTCTCTCTCTCTCTCTCTCTCTCTCTCTCTTTTAAGTAAATGGTCTGCCAACACTTGCTAATTCTAAAACATTCTGATTCATTAAAAATCATTTCATCCCAGGAGGAGAACATTCCATTAATGGACAATTTGCTCTGCTTAGTCCCCACTCTGAGTAAATGGATGAGCCAAGCATGGTGCTTTAAAGGTCTGCCTTGTCAAAATTTGGGTTTCATAGTGAGAGAACAATGACTGTTTGAATACTAAACTTGCCCAATTTCCTTAAATCTTCTTTATTATATATCCAAGGAGAACCTCCATTTATTTAATCAAAATTTATTGTAAAATTGAAGAAGTGAAATAAATTATTCCACCCAAAGAAGTTGAAAACCTTTATCCAATCACCAAGACATAGAAAAATAAACTTTTTATTTGTGAGAGAAGAAAGAAAGAGAAATAGAGAAAAATGGTGATGAGGACAGAGAAATGAGAAGAAAAAGGAAGGAAAGGAAAAAGGAAAGGAAAGGAAAGGAACGGAAGGGAAGGGAAGGGAAGGGAAGGGAAGGGAAGGGAAGGGAAGGGAAGGGAAGGGAAGGGAAGGGAAGGGAAGGGAAGGGAAGGGAAGGGAAGGGAAGGGAAAGGAAGGGAAAGGAAAGGAAAGGAAAGGGAAAGGGAAGGAAAGGAAAGGAAAGGAAAGGAAAGGAAAGGAAAGGAAAGGAAAGGAAAGGAAAGGAAAGGAAAGGAAAGGAAAGGAAAGGAAAAGGAAAAGGAGAAGGAAAGGAAAGGAAAGGAAAAGGAAAGGAAAGGAAAGGAAAGGAAAGGAAAGGAAAGGAAAGGAAAGGAAAGGAAAGGAAAGGAAAGGAAAGGAAAGGAAAGGAAAGGGCTTGGGGAAGAATGAAAGCTCACTTCTGAATCCTCGTAAACAAAATTTGGAGCAGCGTTGTAGTTACATTTAAGGAGGCTAATCTTGGTCATATATCCAGCTCTTAAATTCTGTGGTTCTTTGATCCTCTCAAACCAGGTCTTTGGTCTCCAAATCCAGCATCTTTTCTACCACTTCCATTGGCATGATCAGATTTTGATAGTGAGTAGCCAGAAAGTGAAATTATGAACCATTTTCTAGAAACATTTTATCTGTGAAGATAACGCTGTTTTTTTTTTCTTTCTTGAACTGTTATTTCAGTGAAGATGGACACAGGTAGCCATTACTAAGGAGAAGTCCAGTTTACAGGCTTAGAAACCTGATCTGCAATCATTCTTATCCAACCTGATACAAGCTATTATAAACTGTGTAAATTTGTTGTTACCTAACTGTAATGAAATAACTTGGCCATATAAATAAATAAGAAGCTGATACAGCTTTTTTTTTATGGTCACTCTTTCCCCCTCGACACAGAACTTTATTGAATTGATATATCAAAGGAGAAGAATAGCTCTTTCCTAATTGAATTTAGAGGTTCCAGCTAAATTTACTATTCCCATTGTTATGTCAAATTAACTTTCACATTCTGAATCATCAATCCAGCCTGCCCAGGCTCTAAGGTTGATCATAATGCAATCAGCTGGGGAAGAAAAGCTATGTGCTCACCAAATCTCACTAATGCCACCATGGTGGGAGTTTTCCTTTTTAATCATTCCCATATTATATACTAATGGGCAAAAACATATAATATCGAACTCCCAAAGATTATTCTCAGGGGAAACATATAGATAGATAGATAGATAGATAGATAGATAGATAGATAGATAGATAGATAGATAGATAGATGATAGCTATATACAGCTATAGACATATACAGCTATAGACATATGCAAATATAAATACGTACAGAGAGATTGTATGTGTGTGTTATAAACCTATTAGTAAAAATCATGGGAGAATGGTTGGAGGGGAGAAAAGTAAAGCAATTTTGATTAAGAAAGAAAGCTGAGAGCTAGCTACCTAGTGCCACAATCACGTGGGTCTTTTGGATTGAAGTGTCATGGATTTCGATACTGAAGGCAACTTATTTTTCACCTAGTCCAAATGCCTTATTTCGCAAAGGAACAAACTAAAGCTAAGAGAAATTAAGTGATTTTCCCAAGGTCACACCTTACCAGAGAGGATTTGAGCCCAAGTCTTCCAGATTCCAAGGCTAACACTCTATCCAAAACACCAATAGCCTTAAGTGGAGAGATTCCATTCTCATTCTAATAATCAGTTTCTGTGGTCCAAAATTGTGTATACTCAACAGAGCCCTAAAAGAGGTAGACTGAGGCCTGATTTGTATTTTCTTTTTGTCTTTTCTTTACTTAATAGAGTAAATTTGCACAAGCCTTGGGAATTTGGACCACAGAAGCATAGAATAATACATCTACAGATGCAAGAGGTCTCTGAGACCTGTAGCCCAACCCTATCATTGTATTTATAAGGAAACTTTTGCTTATAGAAGTGAAATGATTTGTCCAAGGAACTACAGGTTGTAATATCATAGTGATAGGCTGGAAGGGACCTCAGAGGCCATATAGTCCAGGTCATTCAATATATTAATGAGAAATCTAATGCCCAGGGGATGAAGTTACCTCCCCAAGGTCACACATGTGTAAGCTTCAATGGAACGAGGTCTCCAAGAAATGCCTTGTGGCATTTCAGAATGAGTGAGGAAGTAGGTTCATCTTTGTGGGTATGCTGGATTTTATTCTTTTTCTCTTCAAGTAAATTTTATTTCAATTGTTCCTTTACTCAATGACTCATATCAGGAATGCATGATTGACTAATTTTAGCATTGAATCGAAGTAGCTCAAAATAAATGTGAGATGTATGAATTTAGATCATCTACCCCAAATATTCACATGGACTATTTGTGGCCAAATCATGGTAGAGTATTCCAAGGCCTTATTGGTCTGATCCACCATAATCATATGCACTGTAACTTGACTTTAATATTCCAGTGTCCTCTTTGAGAGCAAAAGACAACAATCAATTTTAGCAGAAAATCCACTGTGTGCAAAAATCACATGATAGTATGTATTTTGAACATGTTATTCTCAATGCTACTTATTATACATTAGTTTAAAATCTTTGACAGGCTTATATGATAGTGACTTATGGAAAAACTGAGCCATCAGAAATTCAGAGACAGATGCACACTGTCCCATAGTTAGTAATAGAGAAGTGGTGGATGTTTGTCAGCCTCATGAATGGAGAGAAAATGATCAAGCAATCAATAAGCATTTATTTAGCGCCTCCAGTGTTTCAGATGTTAAAATGTTCTTTGCATAGAAAATCTCATTTAATCCTTATAACAGTTTGTAAGGTCTGTATTGAAACATTTTGTATCTACTTCATCTTTGAGGAAACTGAGTTTTAGATGAATTTAGTGACTTGCCCAGAATTGTAGTTATGATTGTCTAAAGTGTCTTGCATATCAGGGATTCTTTACTCCAATGTCATCTCTGTAGCCATCTTCCAACCCTGCCCTGTGCTAAACTGGGCTCCTCTAACCCCACAGTGAGAGAGGCATTGAGAACCTCCTTAATCAGACTCATTTTTCAGCCTATCCCACCATCCAATATCCTAAGCCAGTTTGTGGCGTGGCATGTCTAAGAGGGTCCATTGTTCACTAACCCTGTCACTATCTGTAACACAGAGATCTAAAATTACTTATCCATTATTCGTCTGGGAATATAGAAATCCATCTGCCAGCTTCGAACTGTTGATGAAAAAGTGGGGGCCAGACCAGAGGGAGAGGCTGCATGAAGCACATTTGTAGAGGTGACAAGCTGCTTGTAATCCTAATCAGAATATGGTGTACTCAAAGTTACTGTGACTGTTTGGATAATAAAGCTTTATCTTTCCACATGCCTTTGTGTAAAATATCTCAAGATCTTGCAATTAGTTGAAAGCACCTTTGGCTCCCGTCTTCCCCCACTTTATTATCAATCTTTCTTAGATTTTTTTCTCTTCACAAGAAACCTTTGAAATGGCCAGAAAAGAAGGAGATATTTGTTAGGCTGCTTAATGCAAATCAAGATGCCCTCAGTTCCCTCTCTTTTCAAACCTCACTAACAGTGCTACACTACTGGAGGCTGTCTTCTGATTATGAATGCCAGCTGAAATTCAGTAATTTTTTTCATTTCTGTTGGAGAGGAATTTTTCTTCAAATATTATCTGTGTTTAGTGGGAGAGTGTCTCCTTTATGAGTCATTTTTATTTTACACTATTAAAATTAAGTTAAATATATCTATATCTTTATAGTCTTTTTGTCTTCACCTGAGCAATGGGTCACTTAGAACGAGGTCAGCCCATTCCCTGCATCATCCTCAAATCATGTCCATTTGTTAATTTCCTTTATTGAAGCCCTACAGAGTGCTGGAAAATCCTTCAGGTTACCTACACCACCCCTTCTTTATCATATGATGAAAGAAGTCCAGAGAGTAATTGAGTTGACAAGTTTACACAGCCAGTGTGGTGACCCTGATATGAGAATATAATGGTGAAGAGGAAAGATTCCATGGCAAACATGGAAATATTGTACAGTTGATATAATATTTTATGCCTTCCCAATGGATGAGGAAGGGGCAAGAGGAAGAGAAGAAAAGAATGTGGAACTCAAAATTTAAATATATATATATATATATATATATATATATATATATATACAGAGAGAGAGAGAGAGAGAGAGAGAGAGAAAATCACAAAACTGGTCTCAGAATCTGGGTTCAAATACCACCTCATTTGCTGGCAATCTGTGTGTTTTTGGATAAATTAATTCACCTCCCCTAACCCTAGTTTCCTCCTGTTAGATGAGAGAGTTGGACTGGAACAACTTAGCCTCTGTTTGTGTGACATATTGTAAGTATGTCGTGGGCACTTTTGTTCCCCCATTGAACTGTGTGCTTCTTGATTGTTTTTACCTTTTCTTGTACCACCAGTACTAATTCCAAAGAGAAAAAGTCTCAGAAAGATTGATAATAAAGGAGGGGAACAGGGGATCCAAAGGTGCTTTCAACTAACTGTAAGATCCTGAGATATTTTACACAAAGGCATGTGGAAAGATAAAGCATTTTCTGAAACCTAGTCAGAGCTTAATAGATGCTTTTTGACCAACTGACTCTCATGAATCCCTTTGGTAGTCTGTTGAACCCTAAGAAAACTTTCTCAGATTAATATTTTAAATGTATAAAATAAAAAGTAGATATTGTTATGTAGCTCCTTCTAAGGGTGAAGAAAATGAGGCAAAAAGAACTTAAGTGACTTCCCTAGGTTCACACAGCTAGTAGGTGTCTAAGATTGAATTTGAACTCAGGTTTTCATGATCCCAGCATCTTTGATGTGGCACCTAGCAGACTCAGCTTCTTTGAAGTTCATTTAATGTACTTCTGACTTTAGGGAGCCTTCTCTGTTCCCATTGGCTCTCAGTACTCACCTCAAACTTGTTGGTATTATCTTCTGAGGTTCTGCAGCCCCTTTTCCTGGTATAATATAAACTCCTTGAGGGCAGAGACTGGTTTAGTAGACCCTTTCTAAGTGTTCATTCAAATGGATTGAACAATTGATCATACTACAATAGAGATAGTACTTAAATTCAATTTAATGAGCAATTATTACTGTATATATTCTAAGCCAGACACTGGGTTAAGCATTGAGATCAGAGAAACAAGAGTTTTTTGTTTTATTTTGTTTTGTTTTTAATTTCTGATTCTCATATAGAAGAGACCAGAGCCCAAAGTCATTGTTGATACAATTCTACTTACAAGTATAAAACACAGGGAAAAGTCTAAGAAAAAAGTATATTTCTCAATATTATTTCCCAAAACATTTGAGAGACTTCAAGTGCCCTGAAAGGATGAGGAAAACTTACCAAAGCAGAAGTCCTTGCCCTATTCTGGATAATGGAACTTTCCTGTTTACTGAAGCCTACAGACAGAGTCCTTCCCAGTATACTGGACTTAAATGCATAAAATATAAATTTATAAGATCACAATGGAAAACAACTATACAGAAATTTAGTTATCTGTCTCTGTGGGTTTTCAATCATTTTACTCTTCATGACCCCTTTTGAGATTTTCTTGGCAAAGATACTGGGGTGTATGCCATGTCTTTCTCCAGTTCATTTTATAGATGAAAAAAACTGAGCAAATAGTGTTAAGTGACTTTCCTAAGGTCACATAGTTATTAAGTGTTTGAGGATATATTTGAACTCATAGAGATGAGTTTTTCTCATTCCAGGCCTAACTCTATGCCATTTAGCTGCCCTGTATCTATCTCTATGTCTATCTATATATCTATTACCATATGTATCAATATAAATCTATCTCTATATCTGTCTATCTATATCTATGTTTATCTATCTATCTCCATTCATCCATCTCTCCATACATCTATCTTATCTCTCTAACTTTCTATCTGTAGTTATCCTTCCATCTATCTATCTATCTATCTATCTATCTATCTATCTATCTATCTATCTATCTATCTATCTATATCTATATCTATATCTATATATATATATATATATATCTTTCCATCTGCATAACCTAACTCTAGCTCTCTAGATCTCTATCTTCAAGTTTACAACTACCAAGTTAAGAACTCCTATACTAAAATCAAATTGATTAAAGTAATTGACTAAGAGATATTAGTATAGCTCTTTACACACATCATCTCTGAAGCTCAAAGCAGCTCTGTGCAGGTGGTATCATCACAGCTATTATTATCCCCATGTGACGAGGGTGTCACACTTAGTGAATGTCAGAGGTGAGATTTGTACCCAGGTCTCCCAGACAAGCAGCTCACAGCATTCAGTCCATAATCCCACTTTACCATCCACACAAACTTTTATAGTGGTCAAAATTTAGGGTGATATTCCTTGTAAAAGGAATGAGAGCTTCCTGAGATCAAGGACTGCTTCTTCTTCCTCCTTCCTATTTGCATTCCCAGCATCAATTGAGCTCAATGCCTGGGTCACAGTAGGTGATAATAAATCCCTAATTGATTGCCTCAGTTTCATTAAGAGCTCAGTTAGGAAATTCACAGATAAAATGCATGTAGTTGGATATTTGCCTTACCACCAATGTGATAGCGCTGCAACAGTGATATAATGTTCAGAACCATTGGGTAGAATCCAGAAGCACTGGTTGCTTCAGTGGAAGATCATAAAAGGACTTGTCAAAAACGTAACCTTTTTAAAAATCATTATTATTCCAAAGTGGGGGAAAGCTGTCAGCAATTTAAACAAACACGCAAGTGATTTGAAAGGATTATTGTCAGGATATGAAAAGAAAAGAAAAAGATAGTGTGTGAAGAAGAAGGAAGTTTAAGTTGAGGGGCTCATTACTAAAGGTATCTGGCAGTTTTTGTTTTTGTTTTTTCTAGAATCACAATAGCTGAGTTGGTAGATAGTTACTATTCTTTTCAAATGAATAAATCAATAAAAAGCTATTCATTTATACATGACCTTTGAACTTATTATCTGTCAGTTTTCTAGGTTCTTGGGTCCAAGGAAATATCATGAATTGAGGACAGACAGAATGAAGATCTTAACCTTGCTCAAAGTCTGAATTTTGCCTCACATCAAAGAAGAAAAGATCTTCAGGAGCCAAGAGGAAGTATTTGGAGAAGGGTAGGTTCATGTGACATGGACTATAATAGGCGGGTTGTTCTCAACTTGGAGGCTTAAGTGCCTCAATCCATTTATGGGCTCATGAATATGGAATGTGGCATGGTTTAGTGGATATGGTGCTACACTTGGAGTTGGAATTTCTGTCTGATCTTGGACATTTATTAGTTGTGTGACCATAAGTAAATTCCTAAAGTCCCATTAGCCTCAGTTTTTCACCAATAATAAAGGGATAATAAAAGCATCTACTTCACAGGATTGTTTTGAGGATGTAATGAAACAATTTATAAAAAAGATTTTGTAAAAGAAGTATGCCAATGTGAGTTGTGGTTAATGACGTACTCATACAACAAACTATTGGCTCTTTTGTAGAAGAATATTGGTAAAAGTGTAGAAAACTGGACTTGGAGTCAAGAAGAACCAAGTTCAATAATGTTTCTGTCACTCACTCCTCTAACTGTGACCATAAGGAAGTTACATGAGGTCATTTTGCATCAGTTTCCTCAGATAGAAAATGGTGGATATTTACCAGATGGTCTCAAAGGTCTTTCCAAGTCTAAATCTATAATCATTCTAGGTCAATGCTAGACAGGTCTTTCTCTGAAAACTCAGTAATAGAAAAACCCAGTTTCCAGAAGGTCTTCCTATTTTTTCTTTATTATATTTGTGAAGAATAATTACAATGATGATAAAGATAATAACAGTGATAATAATAACAATGACAACATATTCTTTATGGTATAAGTTGTATAGAAAACATCAATTGGAATGGTTAGACTGACTTTTCCCAAATGGGGAGTTCCTACACCAGTGAAATCACATTCCCTATCTCTATTCTTATCACTTCCCCTTTCTTGGTCCACTTTTGTTTGGAAGTTACCCAGTATTAAACTATATGTTGATTTCATTTGATAATTTTTTCACAAGTTCTTCATACAATGACTCTATCTTCTTTTTCCTCCACCCCCTTTTTCTCCCTCTCAAAATATTAATTAATTAATTAATTGATTTGGTTTTCAATATTCACTTTTATAAGATTTAGACTTCCAAATTTTTTTCTACCTCTCTCTTTCCCTCTGCTCCTCATTCCCCAAGATAGCAAGAAATCTAGAAATCTGATTTAATCTATACATATACAATCTCTCTGTCTGTCTCTCTGTCTCTCTCTCTTCATATATACATACACATATGTATGTGTATATATATATATATATATATATATATATATATATACACATAGGTGCATATGTGTGCATGTATGTGTGTGTGTATGTATATATGTACAAAGAAAAAAGTCTCAGATCCAAGTGTTCTAACTTTAAGTTGGGTCTTCCTCTTTATCCAAAAAAAAAATAATTATTTACTCATTTTTCAGATTTGTTTTTTTTCTATCAATATTATGGAGAATTCCACTGCCTCTTGCCCACAAAACACGAGCAAACAAAACAAATGAATTTAGAGTTTAGAATTCAGAGTAAAGTATTGAAAACTTGGAGCAAAATCTGTGTAAGGAAACATTAGTAAAGGAGGGAGTAGAAGAGAAAAGGTATTTAATAAGTATATCTTTTGAGCCAGGAATTGTGATAAGTAGAAATTTTATCTAATTTGGATTTTGTATTTTGCAGCTGTATGCCACATAAAGAGGGAATATATGAAAGTTGAAGTGGAATATATATATATATATATATATATATATATATACATATACATATACATATACATATATATGTCACAAATATAAGACTGAATTGTCATATCACCTTTCAACGAGATGAGAAAATAAAGATAGAAAGTAAAGGTCATCTGAGCTCTCCCCAATTCCTCCAAACAATTTAAAAACAAAGTCTCAAAATGAATTCTGGAACAGTGGATGAGGTAAAACAATTTTCCGGCCCAAGAAAACTTAGAAGGTTGGCAGGAAATGTCTTTTTCACTGAGTGAGAGTGGAGTGCAGTACACTTTAGCATGTCCCTTGGAAAACCAGCAACAAACCTGGGGGTAACTGAATCATCAGAGGTAACTTCCATAGCTCTCAGTCTACAGAAAATAAGGTAGTTGACTAGGTGACCAGCTGACCAGTTGATAACTGGCCAAAAGGACCAGTGTTGACACTGGGTACAGGACTATTTCTTTTCCCATGAGGAATTCCAGGTTTCAGTCCCAGGGTGAGGAGAAACACTAGTACACTAGAGCACACTAGTGACCACAGAGTAATGGGTAACCTGGTCACAGTTCCAGGGCAGAAAAGTGTGCTTATGGTTACTCACAGAGCAGAGTGCAAGACACAAGACCAATGATCGCAGCTCTCCTTAAATCATACCACCTTGGAAGAACTGAAGATTTAATACCCTCAGAAATATCTCTGAGAACAGCACCACAAAAATCCTGAAACTTAGTATGGTGCCACTATGTCCAGGGAGCAGAGTTCAACTTTAACATAATGGTAAGAGTCAAGAAATAGGCTGGAATAAATAAGCATGCAACAAAAGCAACAAAGAAGCAGACCATAGAAAATTACTATGATGACAGGGAAGATCAAAATACAAACTCAGAAGAGAATAAAGTCAAAACAGGTACACCCAAAATCTCAAATAAAAATGCAAATTTGGTTCAGGCCCAAAATACTTTCCTGAAAAAACTCAAAACATATTTCAAAAATCAGATAAGAGGGATACAGAAAAAAATTGGGAAAAGATATGAGAGTAATGTAAGGAAATAACAAAAAAGAGTTAACAATTTGGGAAAGGAGGCACAAAAAGTACCAAAGAAAATAATACCTTAAAAAGGAAATAGGCCAACTGGTAAAAGAGGCACAAAGATCCCATGAAGAGAAGAAATTACAAAGCAAAGGCAAATGGAAAAAGAGAGAAAAATTCCCTGCAGAAAAGAACTGCTAATAATGTAGAATTGGTCAAATTGGAAGGAAAAGATACAAAACTCACTAAATAAAATAATAAAAACACTAGAATTTGACATGTGGAAGGTAATGACTTTGTGAGACAACAAGAAGCAATAAAACAAAATCAAAAGCACAAGAAATATCAGAAAATGTGAAATATATCATTGCAAAAACAATTGACCTGGAAAATATATTGAGAATAGATATTTTAAGAATATTTTGATTACCTGAAAGTCATGATATAAACGAGTGTAGACACTGTATTTCAAGAAATTATACAGTAAAACTGCCCTGGAGTCCTAGAACAAGTGGATAATACAGAAAGGATCCACCAATTACCTCCTGAAAGAGATTCCAGAATGAAAACTCTTGAGAATATTATATTCAAATTTCAGTGGTCCCTGGTCAAGAAAAAAAAGTCACAAGTAGTCAAAAGAAATAATTCAAATATCATGAAGCCATAGTTAGTAAAACACACCATTTTGTAGGTATTCAGGTAGGACCAGTGCCTCTGGTATGAGGGATTTTCAAGCACTTTTGAAGATGGCTCATCCATCTCTGGTGTCCAACTGTCAACCAACTCTCACCTGTAGCTGCAAAAACTGCCGTATGTGCAATGGCCAAACTCCAGCAAAAACATCTCAGTAGGTAGATTAAATTAGATTTAGGGTAAGAGACAGGCTTCAAGTCTGTTAGTGAGTCAGGGAAAGGTCAGCCCCAAGCAATGAATAGGTATATGAGAACAATTAGTTACAAAGGTCATGAAGGTAGCTGAAGCAGGCATTGTGGAATGCTTCAAGCTTGGTTAGACATCAAGGACATCAAAGTCAATTACTACATCCTAATCATTAGTAAGTCTTCTTGACTTTTGTCCTGCACTGGACTTCAATAACTCAGAAAAAGAGATTGAGTGTGACATAGTTTTGCAATTCTGCTTCACTTAATTCTAATTCACGATGAAGTCAAGATATCACCTGATAATGTTCTGGTCTTCTTAAAAAAATTTAAAAGGATCAGAGGGCTTGGGATGTGATATTTCATGGATCAAAGGAGCTAGGATTATAAGTAATAATCACCAACCTAGCAAAACTTAGTATAATCCTTCAGGGGAAAATGGACTTTTAATGAAATAGAAGACTTATGAAAACTCCAAAGCTGAATAGAAAATTGACTTTCAAAAACAAGACTCCAAAGGAGCATAAAAAGATGAACAAGAAAGAGAAGTCAAAAGAGATTCAACATGTTTAAATTGTTTACTCTCCTATACAGGAAGATGATACTTATAACTTTTAAGAATTCAATTATTATTGGGGAAATTAGAAAAAATACACATAGAGTGTATCAGTGTGAATTGACTATGATGAAATGGTATCTCAAGAAATAATATAAAGGAATGGGGTAAAAATGTAATTAGTGGGTGGAAAAGAGGGATACACTGGTAAAAGGGGTAACTGAGAGGTGGGATTGGTTAAATCATAGAGGGCATAAAAGAGCTTTTACAGTGGAAAGGAAAATAGTGAGTGGTGGACAATGCTTGAACCTTACTGTAATTGTAATTGGTTCAAATAGAGAATAATATATTCGGTTGGTTATAGAAATCTTCAATAGTAAAGTAGGAGGTAAAGGAGACAACAGAAGGAGAAAAGCATACTGATGGAAAAGAGGGACTGTTGGGAAAAACAATAGTCAGAAGCAAAGTACGTTTGATGAGAGACAAAGTGAAAGGAGGGAGAATGATAAATGGGGAGGGAGGGATAGGATGGAAGGAAATACCCAGAAATCATAACATAAGAAACTTTTACAGCACATTTTTCCTCTGATAAATGCCTCCTTTCTCAAATGTGTAGAAAATTAATTCAAATTTATAAGAACAGATGTAATTTTGGGGGCAGAGCCAAGATGGCAGGCTAGAAAGACACACTTTCATAGGGTCTCCCCACACAGCCCACAAAATACCTGTAGAAAGGGACTCTCAACAAATTCTTGAACAGCAGAAGTGGAGAACAACAGAGTGGAAGAGATTTCCAGCCCACGGTGACCTGAGAGGCCCATGGAAATGTGGGTTGTGCCAGATGAGGAGCCGAGCATGGAGCCCAGTCCAGCATTGGCAGTGGGGTGTGATGAGACTCTGGGAGGAGGACACCTCGGGGGCAGAACCTCCAGTCACAGCAGTGGGGTCACAGAACCCTCAACCCATAGGCTCCAAAAGTCAGTGAAGGAGTTTTATCAGGGGTAAGGGCTTTCCCATAGCTCCAGCAGCAGGCAATGGTCAGACAAGCCACACAGCAGCCCATACAGACACCTTGGTATTAGAGCATAAAATCCCCTGGGGGCACTGAAGAGCTGAGTCTTACCTCAGCCCTGGGTGGAGGCCCTGGGTGAGCTAGTCTTTGTCTCACACTGAATGACGGCCCTGCCCATCCAACTTATCTGAAAATCAGCCCCCACTGCTGACTTGGGAACTGGAGGGCAGGTGGCTGTGGAGAGGTAATTGCTAAGTTTCTGGACATAAAAATCCCTCTCTGTGTCCAGACCAGTTCACGCTTGATTGTGTCACTGTGGAGGAACTGAGATCTCACAGATTCCCAGAGTATGCCCCACTTTTGACAAAGGACCCAAAAGTCAAGTAACTGGTTGGAAAAATGCCCCAAAAATGGAAAAAAAAAATAAGACTATAGAAGTTTACATTCTTGGTGAACAGATATCTCCTCCAATCCTTTCAGATGAGGAAGAACAATGTTTACCATCAGGGAAAGACATAAAAGTCAAGGATTCTGTATCCTAAACATCCAAAATAAATATTCAATGGACTCAGGCCATGGAAGAGCTCAAAAAGGATTTTGAAAATCAAGTAAGAGAGGTGGAGGAAGAACTGGGAAGAGAAATGAGAGAGATGCAAGAAAAACATGAAAAGCAGGTCAACACCTTGCTAAAGTAGACCCCAAAAAATGCTGAAGAAAATAACACCTTGAAAAATAGGCTAACTCAATTGGAAAAATAGGTTCAAAAAGCCAATGAGGAGAAGAATGCCTTTGAAAGCAGAACTGGACAAATGGAGAAGGAGGTCCAAAAGCTCACTGAAGAAAACAGTTCTTTCAAAATTGGAATGGAACAGATGGAGGCTAATGACTTTATGATAAATCAAGAAATCACAAAAGAAAAAAAAAAACCAAAAGAATGACAAAATGGAAGATGGTCTGAAATATCTCATTGGAAAAACAACTGAAATGGAAAAGAGATCCAGGAGAAACAATTTAAAAATTATGGGACTACCTGAAAGCAATGATCAAAAAAAGAGCCTAGACATCATCTTTCATGAAATTATCAAGGAAAACGGCCCTGAGATTCTAGAACCAGAGGGCAAAATAAGTATTGAAAAAATCCACCGATCAACACCCGAAAGAGGTCCAAAAAGAAAAACTCCTAGGAACATTGTGGCCATATTCCAGAGTTCCCTGGTCAAGGAGAAAATATTGCAAGCAGCTAGAAAGAAACAATTCAAATATTGTGGAAATACAATCAGGATAACACAAGATCTAGAAGCTTCTACATTAAGGGATTGAAGGGCATGAAATATGATATTCCAGAAGTCAAAGGAACTAGGACTAAAACCAAGAATCACCTACCCAGCAAAACTGAGTATAATACATCAGGGGAAAATCTAGTTTTTAAATGAAATAGAGAACTTTCAAGCATTCTTGATGAAAAGACCAGAGCTGAAAAGAAAATTTGACATTCAACCTCAAGAATGAAGAGAAACATACAAAGCTAAACAGCAAAGAGAAGTCATAAGGAACTTACTAAGGTTGAACTGTTACATTCCTACATGGAAAGACAATATTTGTAATTTTTGAAACTTTTTAGTATTTGGGTAGTTAGTAGGATTACACACACACACACACACACACACACACACAAACACAGAGAGAGAAAGAGAGAGACAAAGACAGAGACAGAGAGCACAGAGTGAATTGAATAAGAAGGGATCATATCCTAAAAAAATGAAATTAAGCAGAGACAGAGAAATATATTGGGAAAAGAAAGGGAGAAATAGAATGGGACAAATTATCTCTTATAAAAGAGGCAAGCAAAAGACGTTTCAGTGGAGGGAAAAAAGGAGAGATGAGAGAAAAACATGAAGCTTACTCTCATCACATCCGACTAAAGGAAGGAATAAAATGTACACTCATTTTGATATGAAAACCTATCGTACAATACAGGAAAGTGGGGGAGGAGATAAGCAGGGTGGGGGGGATGATGGAAGGGAGGGCAATACGAGGAAGGAGCAATTTGAAATTAACACTCTTGGGGAGGGACAGGATCAAAAGAGAGGATAGAAGCAATGGGGGGAAGGATGGGATGGAGAGAAATATAGTTAGTCTTACACAACATGACTATTATCGAAGTCATTTGCAAAACTACCCAGATATGGCCTATATTGAATTGCTTGTGCTCCCAAAGAGAATGGATGGGGAGAGAGGGATGGGGAGAAGTTGGAAGCCAAAGTTTTATGAACAATAGTTGAGTATTATTCTTGCTACTAGGAAATAAGATATACAGGTAATGGGGTATAGAAAGTTATCTGGCCCTAGAGGACAAAAGAGAAGATGGGGACAACGGAAGGGAGGGATGTTAGAAGAGAGGGCAGATTGGTGATGGGGCAATTAGAATGCTGGGTGTTTTGGGTTGAAGGATGGGTGAAATGGGGAGAAAATTTGGAACCCAAAATTTTGTGAAAACGAATGCTAAAAGCTAAATAAATAAACAAACAAACAAACAAATAAATAAATAAGTGAATAAATAAATAAATCGAAGATAAATAAATAAATTGGTTAGAACAGAAAAAAATAAAAGAATAGACGTCATTTCCACATAGATAAACAGCAAAGGAATATGATCAGGTATTTCTCAGAAGAAGAAACCAAACATATCTACAGTCATATGAAAAAATGCTCTAAGTAACTCTTAGAGAAATGCAAATTAAAATGATTTTAATGTATCCTCTCACTCCTCTCAGTTTGACTAGTATGAAAAATATTGGAGGGGATGTGGGAAAATTGGGACACTAAAATATTGTTGATGGAATTGTGAATTGATTCAACTTATCTGGAGAACAATTTGGAACTATGCCTAAAAGGTTACAAAACCATGCATACCTTTTGACCTAACAATATTACTACTGAGTCTATATCCCAAAGAGTTTAAAAATGTATGAAAATATTTATATGTACAAACATATTTA
Organism: Bettongia penicillata ogilbyi; assembly: GCA_023548195.1. Taxonomy (NCBI): domain Eukaryota; kingdom Metazoa; phylum Chordata; class Mammalia; order Diprotodontia; family Potoroidae; genus Bettongia; species Bettongia penicillata. The sequence goes on from JAJHZJ010000387.1 coordinate 1,814,413, forward strand.
TAACATTCCTTTTTGCAGGAGCAAAAATTGGAAATTGAGGGGATATTCATCAATTAGGGAATGACTCTACAAGTTGTAGTATATGATTATGATGTAATACTTTTTGCTATAAGAAATGATGAGAAGGATTCTTGGTACATAGTGATTGCTTAATAAATGCCCTATAATTAATTGATTTATACATTCATTAATTCATTCATTCATTCCTGCATGCATTCACTTATTCATTCATTCATCCATTCATTCATTAATAAAATATTCTTAGTGAATGCCCAATAACTTGACTTTGGTTCAAGCATAGTAATATAGAAGAAAGGAGAATAACCTCACAATCCGGAAGGAAAATGGGTTAAGTTCCACTTGATGACTATAGATGAGTCTTTGAATCCCTCTGAATTTCAATTTCCTCATCAATTTAAACGGGAATAGAAAAATTACATGACATACTGGATAAAGAACTGAAATTGGATCCAGAAAGTCTTTGGTTTAGCTCCTACCCTCTGACATATTGTGTTATCAGATACAAACTATTTAACCTCTCCTCTTCAGGCAACATTCTGAGACTGGAAGTTAGCTACAAGTTTTCAGTACGCATAGGTCAAGGGTGTTTCTACTCTAATATCTATCTGCTGCTGCCAGCACAGTCCAACAGGTCCGGTGTTGTTACGGGCTCACAGAGTGAGGATGAAAAGGTAGGCGGGACACAGCAGTCTGAACAAACTGAGTTTATTCTGGACATACTGAGCCAATCAGGCTCAGTATCAGGGATTGGGGAATCGGGATGCTTAAATAGTAAAAATCCATAAAGGTAGTGAGGGAAGCATGAAACAGAGCAGATGGTGATAAGTAGAAAGGGAGGCTTCAAGGCCTCTATATCGGAATGTTATCCTGTATAGTAGGAGCTCTGATTCCTGGAACTTCAACACCTGAATTCAAGGACGTGCACCTGAGAGCAATATATCACTTAACTTCTCAAGCCAGCTACTCTTCTCCCTTGGAGGAGGGGAACTCTTGATCAGGGGCTCTTTCAAACCCCTCAAGGTTCCTACATCTGTCTAAACTGATAATGTCATTGGTGTTGAAGAATGACAAAAAAAATACAGAATAAATGCTAGAGAATGATGCTGTAGGAGGGAGAGCAGTTGTAGATTTCTGAGTTGTTACAAATAGTATCATTACACCAAGCTAGAATATAAAGTGAAGAGAACAGCAATATATTGTGAGTGACTGAATTCAGAAGGGAAGCTATGCCAGAAATGAAGGTAATTATTTTCCTTCATTCTATTAATGCCTAAGAAAAGTAAGGAGACAAAACATGAAGTCATTTCTACAGCTTTTTTTTGTCTTATCTAAGACAATCAGTTTTTTACAGAATGGAGTTGAATGTAATTAGTATCAGACAGCAGTGAGAGGGGCTCACCTGATTCAGGATCAGAGGGCCCCCACAAACCCTGAGACATAGGCTGGCAAGATGTTACTTTGCTAATGGTACTCTGCTGCCTGTGAATTCCGAATAGAACATGTCTATTTTCTAGGGCTACCTGAATGGGGAAAGAACAAATAAACTTCTAGGTGATATAATATTTTGAAATCCTGGTAACTAAAGCAACCACTTTTCATAAATGAATTAGAATGAGGCATGAGTATCCTGGGATTCAGTAGGCCTAAGGTCTAATCCAGGGTCAGCCAAAGTTGCATTTGATGTAGCCTCATGCAGGTCACAAAATCATAGAAAAGCATAGATGGAAAGAATTTCAGAGGCTTTATGAGAATTCCTTCTGCATCACACCAGAGAAGTAATCATCTAGCTTCCTCTTAAAAGTCTTTAGTGAGGGAGAAGCATCAGTCTGTTGATGGAGAGACCCTTCAACTTTTGGACAGCTCTGTTAATTGCAATATCTTTCCTTACCTCAAGCTAGACTTTGCAACAGTCATTCATTAGTCTTCAGAGATCAAGCAATTCTACACTTTGGGGCTGAGCCAAACAACTCTAGTTTTCATTCATAAGGTGAGATCATTTCTTAGTGTTAGAGTGGGTTCTTCACTATCCCAGTTGAACTCCACTGGATGCTTTCAAAGTAATCAATGTCCTTCCTAAAATGTGGCACCTAGAAATGAACACAATACTTAAGGTGTGATCTAACAAAGGACAGAAATCCAAAGACTATCAACTTCTATTCTTGAATAACAGATCTCTTTTAGCATATCCTAAGATCACATCAATGTTTATTGTTTGTTGTTGCTTTTTTTGTCTATCATATGAAAGTGTTTGCTCAAATTGAGTTTTCAGTCCACTAAACTCACCATATTCATTTTAGGTAAAATATAGTCTAGCCTAATATTCTCACAGCTTATGCTTCTGAAACTTAGACTGGAGATTGCCCAGGATACAATGGAAGACCTTGGCCTTTTAGGCTAAGGCCTTTTCAGGTACTCACTTAAAGTGAGGTAATGCCCATTCATTGAATAGGCCTCTTTAAAAGGTAATCAGGGGGATGGCCCCTTTAACAGAAAAGAAAAAAAAAAATAGACAAATCACTCTGGGAGGGGCAAGAGCCTCTATTGCTTCAAAGAAAAACTGTTACTATCGAAATTCATGCTAAACCAGGAGGTTCTAAAACCAGACATTGAGTGGAGGTTGAGCAGGGACCCTTCACTGTTCAATCCATGGACTTCAGAGTGCATGGGGTTCAAGGCTTTAGGGGAGATAAGAAAGAGAGAAGGAAAGGAAAGGGGAGGGAAGGGAAGTTACCCAGCTAGCTGAATCCCCACTTAGGCAGCTTGGTCTACTCACAGTTCATATTCATCCTTCATTTTCAAAGAGGACCATGACAACAGAGAAATGATGACATGAACATAAAGTGTTTACTAGTTGGCCTCAGAACATAATACACAGAGGAATATAAGAGACACACAGACAAACAAACTATAGCTTGATTTAATGAAGCAGCTTCCTTTAAATTCACATGTAGAATATCACCAGATGTAGAGACTTGATGACAATTTGGTAAAAAAGTTGAAGAGGAGAATAGCGGTCAGACATGGGTGATCCCTGCGGTCCCTTGTTGACAACTTTGAGATTTTCTGATTGGTCAACTCATCATTAAACACAAAGTTCAGTTTCCATCCACACACTGAAGGCTCCCTTATTACTTCTCCTGTGAAGACTTTTTTTTTTTTAAATTAATGTATTTATTTTCAATTTTATACAATCATTCCCATAATTTTCTCCCCCTCCCTCCAGACTCACTCCCACCTCCTTCCCCAAGATGGCATGCAATCTTATATGGGTTCTACATAAATATTCTCACTGAAGACATTTTTACCTTAGTCATGTTGCATAAAAGAATTAAAATGAATGGGAGAAGTCAGGAGAAAAAAACAAACCAAAACAAAACATAACAGAAGAGAAACTATTCTGCTTCATTCTGCTATCCAATTCCATAGTTCTTTCTCTGAATGTGGATGGCATTTTACCTCAAGAGTATGATGGGAATGTTTTAGGTCCTTGCATTGCTGTGAAGGGCTAAGTCTAGCAGAACAATTCCACAAACACGGTGATTGTAACAGTGTACAAAGTTCTTCTGATTCTGTTCCTTTCCCTCAGCATCAGTTCATGTAAGTCCTTCTAGGTCTCTCTGAAGTCTTCTTGTTCATCATTTCTTATAATGCAATTATATGCCATTACATTCCCATTCCCCAATTGACGGGCATCCTCTCGATTTCTAGTTCTTGGCCACTAAAAGGAGAGCTGCTATTTTTTTTTTTTTTGTATAGGTGGGACCCTTTCCCATTTTTATGATCTCTTTGGGACTCAGTCCTAGAAGAGATATTTCTGGGTCAAAAGGTATGAACATTTTTGTAGTCCTTTGGGCATAGTTCCAAATTGCTCTCAAGAATGGTTGGATCAGCTCACACCAATAATGAATTAGTGTTCCAACTCTTCCACATTTTCTCGAACATTTATCATCTTCCTGTTTTATCATGTTAACCAATCTGATAGATGTGATGTGGTACTTTGGAGTTGTTTTGATTTGCAACTCTGTAATCAATAGTGATTCAGAGCATTTTTTCATTTGACTATAGATAGCTTCAATTCCTTCCTCTGAAAACTTCCCATTCGTATAATTTGACCATTTATCAATAGGGGAATGACTTGTATTTTTATAAATTTGACTCAGTTCTCTATGTATTTTAGAAATGAGGCCTTTATCACAGACACTAGTTGCAAAAATTCTTTTCCAGCTTTCTGCTTCCCTCCCAATCATAGTTGCATTGAGTTTGTGCAAAAATTGTTTGTGCAAAACCTTTTCAATTTAACGTAATCAAAATTATTCATTTTACACTTCATTATGTTCTCTATCTCTTGTTTGGTAAAAAAAAAAAATTCTTCATTCTCCATAAATATGACAAATACACTGTTCCTTACTTCATTAATTTGTTTATAGTATCAATCTTTTCACCTAGATCATGTGTCCATTTAGACTTTATTCTTATGTACGGTGTCAGGCATTGGTCTATGTGCAGTTTGCACCACAGTTTTATCCAGTTTTCCAAGCAATTTTTGGCAAACAGTGAATTCTTATCCCAGAAGCTGGGATCCTAGGATTTATCAAACAGTACATTGCTATATTCATTGACTACTATGTTGTAAGTACAACTCCTATTCTACTGGTCTAAGTCTCTATTTCTTATCCAGTAACAAGTGGTTTGATGATTTCAACTTTATAATACAATTTGAGATCTGGTAGAGCTAGGCCACCTTCCCAAGCATTTCTTTTCACTAGTTCCGTTGATATTCTGGACCTTTTCTTCTTCCAAATGAATTTTGATATTACTTTTTTGGTCCTAGAAAATAGTTATGTGGTAATTTGATTGGTATGAGACTGAATAGGTAAATTAATTAAGTAGGAATGTCATTTTTATCATATTAGCTCAGCCTACCCATGAGCAACTGATGTTTTTCCACTTACTTCGATCTGACTTTATTTGTGTGAAAAATGTTTTGTAATTGTGTTCATGTTGTCCCTAGGTTTGTTTTGCAGGTAGACACAAAGATATTTTATAATGTCTACCATAGCTTTGTATAGGATTTCTCTTTTTATCTCTTGCTGTCTTGCTTTGTTAGTAACATATAGAAATGTAAATGACTTATTTGGGTTTATTTTGTAATCTTCAACTTTGTCAAAGCTGTTTAATATTTCAAGTAGTTTTTTTTTTTACTTGATTCTCTAGGATTCACTAAGTATACCAACATATTATTTGCAAAGATTGATAATTTGGTTTCTTCTTTGCCTATTCTAATTCTGTCAATTTCTTTTTCTTCTCTTATGGCTAAAGCTAACATTTCTATCACCATATTGATTATGTCATGATGGACATCCCTGTTTCACCCCGATCTAAATTGAAATGGATCTTGCTAATCCCCATTCTTATAACTCTTGCTGATGGTTTTAAGCAGATACTGCTTATTATTTTATTGAAGACTCCATTTATTCCTATGCTCTCCAGTATTTTCAATAGGAATGAGTGTTGTATTTTGTCCAAACCTTTTTCTGCATCTATTGAGATAATCATATGGTTTTTGTTAGTTTTGTTGTGGGTATGATCAATGATGCTGATAGTTTTCCTAATATTGATCCCACCCTGTATTCTTGGTATAAATCCTACCTGATCATAATGTATTATTTTCATGAAAAGTTGCTGTATTCTTTTTGCTAATATATTATTTAAACTTTTTTGTATCTATATAATTCATCTATAATTTTCTTTCTCAGTTGTGGTTCTTTCGGGTTAAGTTATCAGAACTATATTTGTATCAAAAAAAGAATTTGATAGGACACCTTCACCAATTTTTCCAAATAGTCAATGTAGTATTGGAATTAATTGTTCTTTAAATGTTTGAGAGAATTGACATATAAATTTATCTGGCCCTGGAGATTTTTCCCTAGGAAGTTCATTGATGTTTTGTTCAATTTCATTTTCTGAGGTGGGGTTATTTAAGTATTCAACTTCCTCTTCTGTAAACCTGAGCACTTTATAATTTTTTTAAAAAATGTTAATCCATTTCACTTAGATTGTCAAATTTATGGACATACAAGTAGGCAAAATAAGTTCCAATTATTTTTTTAATTTCCTCCTCTTTTGAGGTGAGTTAACCCTTTTCATTTTTTATATTGGTAATTTGGTTTCCTTCTTTCTTTCTTTTAATGAAATTGATCAAAGGTTTATCAATTTTATTGTTTTTTTCATAGAACCAACTCTCAGTTTTCTTTATTAATTCAATAGTTTTCTTAATTTCAATTTTGTTAATCTCTCTTTTGGTTTTCAGTATTTCTAATTTGGTATTTACTTGGGGATTTTCAATTTCCTCCTTTTCTAGCTTTTACAGCTGCATGCTCAGTTCCTTGATATTATCTTTCTCTGTTTTGTCTGTATAGGTGTTCAATGCTGTAAAACTTCCCCTAAGAACTAAGAAGTTTTTGTAAGTTGTCTCATTATTTTCATTCTCCTGAATGAAGTTGTCGATTGTTTCAATGATTTGTTGTTTAATCCACTCATTCTTTAGGATTAGCTTGTTTAGTATCCAATTAATTTTTCATCTCTCTTTCCATGGCCTTTTATTACTTATAACTTTTATTGCATTATGATCTGAGAAGGATGCATTGACCATCTTTGTCTTTCTGCATTGGATTGTGAAATTTTTATGTCCTAGTACAGTTTTTGTATACGTGCCATGTACCGCTGAGAAAAAGGTATATTTCTATCTATCCGCATTCAATTTTTTCCAGAGATCTATCATATCTACGTTATCCAGAGTTCTATTCATGCCCTTAGCTTATCTTTGTTTATTTTGAGGTAATATTTATCAAGTAAAGAGTGGGAGAAATTGAGGTCCCCAACTAGTATAATTTTGCTGTCTATTCATGTAACTCCTTTAACTTCTCTAAGAATTTGGATGCTATACCACTTGGTGTATATATATTTGGTAATGATATTGCTTCATTGTCTATGGTGCCTTTTAGCAGGATGTAATTTCTTTCCTTATTTCTTTTTATTAGATCTATTTCTGCTTTTGTTTTGTCTGAGATTAGGATTGCTATCCCTGCTTTTTTTTTTTGTTATGTCAGCTGAAGCGTAATATTTTGTGTTCCAACCTTTTACCTTTACCTCGTGTGTATCCTCCTGTTTCAGATGTGTTTCTTGTTAACAGTGTATTGTTTGATTGTGATTTATTAATCCATTTTGCTGCCTGCCTCCATCTTATGGGAGAGTTCATCCCATTCACATTCACAGCCATGATTGCTATCTGTCTTTTCCTCCATCATATTTTACCTGTTTATGTTTTTAGTTCCCCCTTCTCCCTTCTCCTACACAATACAGTTGTAATTTTTAACCATTGCCTCCCTCAGTCTTTCCTTCCTTCTATCAGTCCCACTTCCTTTTATTACCATTTCCCCTTACTACTTCTTCCCTCCCTTTTAACCTCCTCTCCCTTTTCTTTCCCCTTTCCCCTCTTACTATCTATAGAGCCAGATTTCTATACTTAACTGAGTTTATTGTTCCCTCCTTGAGCCAAACAGTATTCTTCTCCTTCCCCTCTTTCCCTCTACTGTAACATGTTTTTGTGCCTTTTCTGGGGATATAGTTTACATTTTACTGTCTCCTCCTTTTCAGATCTCCTGTTACTATCCCTTCATACATTTACATCACATTTTCTATCATCACATCATTTAATTTATACCCACCTCTTCTATCTATGTATATTCCTTTCAAATATCTTAATGAATATATAATTCTCAAGATTAATAAGTATCATCTTCCCTTATAGGCGTGTAAACAGCTTGCCCATAATGAATAACAAGAGTTTTTGTTTGCCCTGTTTATCTTTTTATGCCTCTCTTGAGACTGATGTTTGAAAATCAAATTTTCTATTGAGTTCTGGTTTTTTCATCAAGAAGGTCTGGAAATAACTTATTTCACTGAATGTCCATCTCCTTGCTTGAAATATTATGCTTACTTTTGCTGTAGTCCTAGCTCCTCTGCCTTACAGAATATCATATTCCAAACCCTCTGATCTTTTAATGTAGAAGCTGCAAGGTCCTGTGTGATCCAGACTGTACTTCATTGTTATTTGAATTTTTTCTTTCTCCCTGCTTGATAGTTCTGAAATTTGGCAACAGTATTTCTTTGTGTTTTCAGTTTGGGATCTCTTTCAAGAGGTGATTAGTTGATTCATTCAAGGACTATTTTTCCCTCTGTATCTAGGACCCCTGAGAAGTTTTCCTTAATGATTTCTTGGAAGATACTTTCCAGGCTCATTTTTCATCATGACTTTCCAGTAGGCCAATAATTCTTAGATTATCTCTCCTCATCTATTATCCAGGTCAGTTGTTTTTCCAAAGAAATATTTTACATTTTTTCTATTTTCTTTCCTCCTTTAAATTCTATCTGACTGATTCTTGATATCTCATAAAATCATTACCTTCTACTTGGCCAATTCTAATTTTTAATACATTGTTTCCTTCAGTTAACTTCTCCTCCACTTTCCCGATTATTCCTTTTAAGAAGTTATTTGGAGTCAAGATAGTGCAGTAGAAAGATTCACATATGCTATCTCTGAACCCACAGTCCATAAAATACATGTAAAGAACTCCAAACATTTCTGGAGCAGTGGAAGCCACACAACAAGGGACTGGAGGAGATTTCTGTTCCAGAGAGACCTGAAAAACCGACATCCAAGATCTGTCGCACACTGGACATGGAGCAGAGCCCAGCCCTACCTTGGCCACATGACAAAGAGAGGATCATATCTGAGCAGGCTTCAGGGCAGAATCTCCAGTGGCTGTGAAGGTCCCTCCACCCACAGGCGCAAAGGTTAATGAGAGAAACTTTATGACTGGCAAAGAGGGGAACACGGTGTCTCCATAACTCAGGTCCCCTTGGAAGGGAGCAGTGGGAGCAGCAGTGGACAGGAGCTCCCAAAGCAGGCAAGAACTCAGATCCATTATTGAAAGTCACTACATAAACCCCGTAAGGGAACTGAGGCTTATGTGGTGGCTCGGTCCCCACCCAAGCAGCTGAACTTGATCTCACACTGAATAGCATCCCTGTCCCCACTGAAAGCCCTGAGGCTGGGAAGCGCCATTTGAATCTCAGACCCCAAGCACAGGTGGGCGGTTCTTGAGGCAAGGTGGGTGTGGAAAGGAATCTCAGAAGTCAAATAACTGGCTGGAAAAATGCGCAGAAAAAGGGAAAAATAATAAGACCATAGAAGGTTACTTTCTTGCTAAACAGATGTCTCCTCCCTTCCTTTCTGATGAGGAAGAACAATGCTTACCAACAGGGAAAGGCATAGAAGTCAAGGTTTGTGTATCCCAAACATCCAAAATAAATATTCAATGGACACAGGCCATGGAAGAGCTCAAAACAGATTGTGAAAATCAAGTGAGAGAGGAGGAGGAAAAACTGGTAAGAGAAATGAGAGAGATGGAAGAAAAGCATGAAAAGCAGGTCAACACCCTGGTAAAGGAGACCTAAAAAAATGCTGAAGAAAATAACACCTTGAAAAATAGGCTAACTCAACTGGAAAAAGGGATTCAAAGAGCCAATGAGGAGAAGAAGACTTTCAAAAGCAGAATTAGCCAAATGGAAAAGGAGGCTCAAAAGCTCACTGAAGAAAATACTTCTTTCAAAATTGGAATCGAACAGATGGAGGCTAATGACTTTCTGAGAAACCAAGCAATCACAAAACAAAACCAAAAGAATGACAAAATGGAACATAATGTGAAATATTTCATTGGAAAAACAACTGACCTGGAAAATAGATCCAGGAGAGACAAGTTAAAAATTATGGGACAACCTGAAAGCCATGATCAAAAAAAAAGAGCCTAGACATCATCCTTCATGAAATTATCAAGGAAAACTGCCCTGAGAGTCTAGAAGCAGAGTTTTGGCAAAATAAGTATTCAAGGAATCCACCTATCACCACCTGAAAGAGATCCAAAAAGAGAAACTCCTAAGAAAATTGTGGCCAAATTCCAAAATTGACAGGTCAAGGGGAAAATATTGCAAGCAGCTAGAAAGAAACAATTCAAGTATTATGGAAATACCATCAGGATAACACAAGATCTAGCAGCTTCAACATTAAGGGATTGAAGGGCATGAACTACGATATTCCAGAAGTCAAAGGAACTAGGACTAAAACCAAGAATCACCTACCCATCAAAACTGAGTATAATACTTCAGGGGAAAATATGGTCTTTCAATGAAATAGAGGACTTTCAAGCATTCCTGATGAAAAGACCAGAGCTGAAAAGAAAATTTGACTTTCAAACACAAGAATGAGAAGCATGAAAGAGTAAACAGCAAAGAGAAGTCATAAAGGACTTACTAAACTTGAACTGTTTACATTCATACATGGAAAGGCAATATTTGTAACTCTTAAAACTTTTTAGTGTCTGGGTAGTTGGTGGGATTGCACACACACACACACACACACACACATACACGTGCACGCACACACAGAGACAGAGAGCACAGAGTGAACTGAATAGGATGGGATCATATCTTAAAAAAAAAATGAAGTTAAGCTGTGAGAGAGAAATGTATTGGCAGGAGAGAGGGAGAAATGAAATGGGGCAAATTGTCTCTCATAGAAGAAGTAGGTGGGAGACTTTTTAGTGGAGCAAAAAGGAAGGGAGTTAAGAGAAAAACAAGAAGTTTACTCTCCTCTCATCCGACTAAAGGAAGGAATAAAATGCACCCTCATTTTGGTATGAAAACCTATTGTACAATACAGGAAAGTGGGGGATAAGGGGATAAGCAGGGGGGGGGGGGGGATGATGGAAGGGAGGGCAATGGGAGGAGGGAGCCATTTGAAATCAACACTCTTGGGGAGGGACAGGATCAAAAGAGAGAATAGAAGCAGTGGGGGGCAGGATAGGATGGAGGGAAATATAGTTAGTCTTACACAACACGACTATTATCAAAGTCATTTGCAAAACTACACAGATATGGCCTATATTGAATTGCTTGTGCTCCCAAAGAGAATGGATGGGGAGAGAGGGATGGGGAGAAGTTGGAAGTCAAAGTTTTATGAACAATAATCGAGTATTGTTCTTGCTACTCGGAAATAAGAAATACAGGTAATGGGGTATAGAAAGTTATCTGGCCCTACAGGGCAAAAGAAAAGATGGGGACAAGGAAAGGGAGGGATGATAGAAGAGAGGACAGATTGGTGATAGAGGAAATTAGAATGCTCGGTTTATTGGAGTATGGGAGGGGCAAAAGTGGGAGAAAATTTGGAACCAAAATTTTGTGAAAATGAATGTAAAAAGTTAAATAAATTAATTTATATATTAAAAAAAGTTATTTGCTCCAGTTAGTTTTTGTACTTCCTTTTCCATTTGTCCAGTTTTCCTTTTTAAGGAGTTGTTTTCTTCAGTGAATTCTTTTTTTTTTCATACTTTAAAAATAATTAGCTCACTTTTCTTCTACCTCTCTAATCTGGCTTTTTAAAATCCTTCTTGAGCTCTTCCAAGAATGCTCTTTGGGCTTGAGATAGGTTCATATTCTCTTCTGAAGCTTCATGTAGGAGTACAATCTCAATGCTTACCTCTTCAGTATTCCTATTTTAGTCCTTGTCCTGATAGTAAGATTCTATGGTCTTTTCTTGTCCAGTTTTCTGCCTGTTCCTGATGATTGTCTTTTTCCTAGTTTGTAAAGTGAATATCGGCTTCTATGGCACAGGGGCTTCTGCCCCATGGTTTCTGTGTTTGGAACTTGAGGCTTTGTGTATTATGGCCTCTGGCTCTTTCATCTTAAAGCTAGAATTCTGCATCCTGCCTGGGGTTGAGCTGGCTGATATGCTAAAGCAGAGGCCAGGTGAAGTATTTCTGATGTTCCCTGGAGTTACCCTAGAGCTCACTGAGTGAGGTGTGGGATAGAGGTGCTCTGGCTGCAGGAGGTCTCCTCTCTTGAACTAGAGTACAGGCAGGCTCAGCAGTTGGTGAATCTTTCTGGGTTAGTGTCTTCCCAATTCCCCTGCCTGTCCTGAGAAATGCTTGGGATACTCAGGTTGGTCCTTATGGACTTCACCCTACTGGCACTCATGATATCCCCCTGGTTCACTGAGATGGAGCTGTCTGGGACAGCTCCAGTTCTGCACTGGTCCCATTCTGCCACAGCAAGAGGGACTCCCTTTGTGATTTTCCTAGCCTCTTGGACTAAGAGATTGTTTACCACTTTGCCTGATGCCATTATTCCAGAAGTTTGCCTGGGGAAATATTCTCTGGGTTTTTCAACGTCAACGAGGGGAGGGGAAGAGAATTTGCAGATCACTCTGCCATCTTGGCTCCTGCAAGTTCAAGTCCTTTGCTGTGAATCCTTTCCCATTTCTAGCATACTAGAATTGGACTAATCCAAAATGTTGCCCTAACTGTCCTTTTCTTCTTCTTTGACTCTGTGTACAACTCTTTCTATTTCAATGTCAATGCCTGCCCACAGAATCCATATTTAGTATATAAGCTTAATGTCCTGCCCATGAAATTATATTCCCTGGAATGAATGCTAAACATTTTTCATGCATTTAGTTTTCTTCTAAGAAGTTTTGGACTGCTTTCTTTTTAATAGTTATGCACCTCATCATAGAATCTGCATAGTTGTATCCTCCATCTTGACAAAATGCCACTATGTCATTTCAATATCACAGGAATATCAATGGAACCTCATCATCTATAGGGGAAACCTCCCATCAAGCCCTTTTACAAGATTTTTTCATGACCATAATGAAAATTCTACTCATGTTTCATGGTACACAGGAAATATATTTTTAAATAATATAGATCTAAAAGAAGAAATATAAGGCCTTTAACATGCTATGTGGCTCTCCAATGAGAAATCTTTTATATATTAATAACTATGATAGCTACTATTTACTTATAATATAATCTAAATTTAATAAATGCATAATTTATATTTAATAAATATATGACATATATTTAGTAATATATAAGTTTTATATTTAATACATATGTAATTTATATTTTATATATTTATAACTAATAAAGACATAATTTATGATAATTGTAATTTATTTGTAATACTGGAGTCTAAAATCAATTGTCCCTCATCAATAGAATGGATCATGACTTTCAAGTCAAAGAAGGAATTGCACTAAATATCTTGTGTTCCATTTGATAGTTGTAGATGACATCAGTAATATCTTCAGCTCTGCCAAAACAGAGCTTAAAATATCATTGATAACTGAGTAAGCACACTCCGATGGAAAGAAAACATGATTACAACTCACAATAAGATATTTATGTCATTGATCCCTGGGGAAAATTGAGAATAATATTTTTAATAAATGTCAGAAAGCCCAAGGATACAAAATGCAAAGTTTTCAAATTAGAGAATCCAATCCATAGAAAATGGAATAATGATAAAGGTGTTAACAACAGCAAAACATGATCATATTCACAAACAGAATGAGTAGATGGACTGTGGCTCATTTTATCTGTTTGAGTTGTCCTGATTACACTTTCACTTGGCTTCCAGAGGATGAGGCAACTTCTCAATGTATTCCATGACATGACAAGAGTAATCATTTTGCCCATGTGTACAATAGTTTGAAAAAAACTAAATGTAAAATAAGACAACAGGGGAGCTATTTTCCTAGGATAGTTTATATCTGAAATCCGTTGAAAAGATGAAAATGAGACAATAATAAAAACAATGCAACAATAAGAACAAAATAATTGCATGGTAATAAATGTTTCTATGCCCAACACTCACAATCTTCAAGCTTCATGAAATAAGAATTTTTCAAAATATAGAAATCCAACAGAGGGATCAAAATCATGTGGGACAAATATGAAGTTCATTTCCTGTTTTTCCGATGTAATATTCAGCTACTGCATTTATATTAAGATGTTTTCAGTGAGCCAGAAAAAGTGAGTTTACATCCCAATATTTTTATTCAGTTAAAAAAGCATTGATTGAATCCACCCATGCCATATTCTACAGAATATTGAATATAAAAATTGATAGTGGGGAAACTTATGCCAGTGAAATTTCTGTCTGAACTTCATTTTTAAAATAATAAATAGTGAGATGATCATCATAAAATATAGCGATGATAATAATAATTGAATTATTGTTTACTAATGTATACCATACTAACAAAATATATTTCAATTACAAAAGTTCTTATATCATGTATTTATGTAGTAGTGCACAGCATGTTAAATGTAAGAAAAGAGTACTATCACAATCTCTCTTACAACTATATTTTGATCTCCATTAAGATGAGAAAAAATCAATGTGATAATAACTATAGTGATAAAAAAGAGATAAACAATTACATAACACCTAATATGTGACAAGTATTTTGCAAATATTTTCTTATTTCAACCTTTCAACTATCTTGGCAAGTGGATACTATTATGACATTCACTTTACAATTGAGGAAAATGAAGCAGAGAAATCTTTAGTGGCTTCCTCAGGGTCACACAGCCTTTAAGTGTCTTAGTGTGGCTTGGGACATAGGACTTCCTGACTCCAGATCCAATACTTCATCCACTCTGCCACATAACTGTCTCACTTGCAGCAGCAGCAGTAGCAGCAAACACTTTCATCACCCATGTATATAGGATTTTTTTTTTAAAGGTAAGACACTTTGTCCATTAAGTCTCAAAATTATCCAGTGAGATATTTGTTATAGCAATTATCATTGTCATTTTACATATGGAGCAACTGAGATTCAGTGAAGCCCAATGACTTAATAGAAAAGACATATCTAAGGATAGCCAAAGCCAAGAAGTAATGAATGAGTCATAATATGCACTAATGAAGAGAACAGCCATACTTATGAGATCATAGATTTGTTGAAGCACTCAATTGTAGCTCTATAATGACCAATTATTGAAATCAGGAAGAAATGAGTCCAAATCCCACCTCAGAAACTTACTAATGTTATGTAGTGGTATTTGATCTTTCTCAGTCTCAATTTCCTCATTTATAGTATGAAAGGTGTTGACTCAGGGATGTCCAGTTTGTCTTCCAGTTCAAAATTTATGACCTTGTGATCCATTCCTGGGGGTTGAACTTCAAGCACATTTTGAAATTAATTAAGAAAAGTAAAAGAAAACTATTTTCTGCAAAACAACTTCACCTGGGAACTTTCAGTTTCATTTTTCTCCCCTGGAAATAGCACATGTATTAGGATGTGACCCAGTAGCAGCAAAACTAAGTAATTAAAACAGACAGTTCATTTAGACCATGATTTATTACACAGTGCTTTAAAACCAAGCAGGGTAAATTGGAGTAGACTTCAAGAGCTTAGATCAATAGAGGCATATCTTTGTAAAGCACCAACTCACTTAATTGTCTGTACTTTATGATAATTATAACTGGAGAAACCAGGACTGCAGCTACTTATTGCAGTTAAGGAGAACACTTAATGTCTAGAAAAACAAAATCAATTTCAAATTCGAATACTAGGAGTGGGTTTTATTTTAATTCTAGTATAAGTTTTTGCTAGTAATCTGTTCATATTGAGACAGAATTTTTTGCAGTATTTTAGTAGCCCAGTAATTTTGTTTGCTGAATATGCAAGAATGCAAAATATAGGATTATAAATTTTACTGACACAGCTCCATTTGCCTAAGGGGAGAAAGCTATCCGTTTTGAAAAATTCAACTATTCGATCTAATGAGAGATAATTAGGGCGGTGATTCCCATGTCATATTGACTGAATTACTGATTTTTATGTTGACAAGTTTCATTAAGAGATTTAATTTTCCCAGCTGCAAATTAAGAGAGCATTACGAGAAATGATCAGTCCTAAATGGTTTTATCAGGAATTAAATCAACATTTGATTTTGCACATCAATAAGCCACTCATCGAAATACCATCTAACTATTGTAGACTTCATAGGGATAGAAAACAATGTAAAGGCTAAACTACAGCAGTTTTCAATGAGTATAATTAGAGAACACTTGTTGAAATAGAATGGTATAGCCTAGCACAGTTGCTAAGAGCTGTACCTACTATTGTGAATATTACAGTATTTGCAACTCCTTCATTTCTGGACAAAGGGTCAGCATAAGTTGGACATGAATTGACAGAATAGGGGAGCAACTGAAATTCTTTAGGATAGAATAGGATAACTGAATGGAATCAAACAGAATAGGATGGGAGGGAATTGAAAATATAGATTTACATATGAGTTAGTTTTCCTTACCAACCTCTTCATTTTTCATGATAAAGTGGAGTCCCAGGCAGGCCAGATGATTTGTTTATAGTGTTATGGGAAGTAAATGATAGGATCCACTCTCAAAACTGTCGTTTGATTTTAAATTCTACTTTTCTTCTATACTACTCCATAGAGTTGACTACAAAAAAACTCAAATAATGTGAAATAAAATGGATTAATTAAAAAGAAACTCAGCAACTATTAAATCCAATTTGAAGGGTGCTTCCTAATTGTTCTGTTATCATATGACATGCTAATCTAAAAATATCACAAAGTCATGGAATTGGAAAGAACCTACAAGATTATCTAGTTCATTTCCTTCACTTTATAGATAAGAAAAGAGTGTGTAGAGAGAAAAAAAGGGATGTTATAAAAATATCAAAGGCAGAACTTTAAGTGAAGTTGTTTTCTTTTTTTAACTCTAACATTTAGCCATTATACTAGTCCATTATAATAGGTTGCATCTTACTGTTAAACTTTCATTTATTTGGATGAATGTTGACATTCTGTTTTGTTTTCATCAGTCTTTAAGACATCCCCATGGGAGTCCAAATATCCCAGGGGAAGGTAACGACATTCTGTGACATTTCTAGTGGCTGTAATACAGTCCAATGATGATAGGCTTATTGATGAATGAAGTTAGTGCTTTCAGATCCATCCCATTCACCTTGACAGCTAACTGAAAGCAAAAGAGGACAGTGCAGGAAGGAAGAAAGTGAAAAATAGAGACATAAAGAGAGGAGAAGCAAGAACAAAGAGACACTGAAGAGGAAGGATACAACAGGATAATTCAACTGACAGCCTAATTTTGCTGGGTACCGGCCCTGGCTATCAGGAAGACAAAGGAATACTTTTCACATTCAGTGTTGTGGAATCCTTACATTTTTTCTCCCAAATGGCTTTAAAACATTTTTTTTCAAGAATAAATTAAGTTACTGCTGCCATTCTTCCTTCATTTCTTTGTGCTTGCCTATGAGTTGCCATTTTCTCTAAGCTCTGTCCTTTTAATTTTTCAAGTAAAAGCTCATGAGGTCAAAATGTGAAGACTTATTTATAGTATTTCATTTAAATGAATGTAGAATCATTTAGATGCAAACTATTAAGTAAAATTGGTGGACATTCTAAGGGATTGTAGAATAGAGTCTGAACTGTGATATCAAATAGAAATGGGAGCTTTTAATTTGTATATAAGGATCCTGGCAGGCTACATATATTGATCTAGTTTTAAAATGTAATGGTATCAATGTTTTCTTGGGTTTTTTTGTTGGTTTTTTAGTTTTAGTTTTTTTTCATTAAATATTTCCGTTACATTTTAATCTGGGTCACACATGGCTGCTATGTTTGACATCTCTGCTTTACCATTCCCTCCAGAATCCTCTGAAACCATGAGACAATTATTTCCTGGCACCAGAAGACATTCAAATAGACAAATAAAGAACAAAAATAAGTACTGAAAGTTATGCTGACTCAGGAACCCACTGTTCCCAGACCAGTTTATCAATCAATATTAGGAGAGCTATCCTCCAATCTGAAACCTTTAGATTAGCTGCCATTTATCACGTGGCAAGTCTTCCTCCACCCCACCTTTTTGTACTTGTTAAACATCACATCGCCTTCACATATGTGGCAATTGGTAAGATACTGAGAAGAAGTGACACATCCTCTATTATTGACACAAACTGATCCAAATTGTCTGTATCTCATAGTGAAAGTTATCAATAAAAGTAGGCTTCATCTTAAATCCATTGTTGATCTTCAATTATCATTCCATCAGCATGATGCTTCCTTGATGTATCTAAATAAAGTCATTTTAATTTGTCCTGAGATCTGCATCATTAATTAGGGTAAATGTCCTAACAAAAAATTTTTCTTTTAACACAAGAACCATTACCAAAACCATAGCTAAAACAACAATGGCAATAAAAAGCCATCTAAAAAAATCAGAATACACACATATATATGCATACATACATATGTGTGTATATGAGCATATACACACTATATACACATGTATATATACATACAGATATACATATATACATACACACATATACATACATACATACAAATGTGTGTTTGTATATGTCAGCTGCAAAGCAAATTACAAGTCCTTCAGAAAACATACCCTATTTAAGATGGAGAGGAAAGAATTACCAGCAGCATGGAAAGAGTCAGATGTGATTCCATCCCATCTAGTCCCGCTGAACATATTTTTTTTTGCTCTTTGCTCTAGTCCCAGAGAACATATATTATATAGGGCTAATGGATGCCTTATTCTTTCCTGATTTCCATAATACAGCCTTTCTGGTGTCTTATCTTCCCACTGCTGCCAGGATTGTATATTATTATGCAAATCAACAAAGTTCACAGGACTTGAGCAACTCCATCTCTCAAATTATCTAGAGTACCACTGAGATCCTTTCTATTTTTTAAAATTTTATGATATTGTGTCCTTATTTTACTTCCTTTCAAAGTGTAAGCCAACAAACTTGCAAGTGATCTTGTAAATGATTAAGTAGATTAAAAAGCTACTAGGATCAACCTATCCTTTGCTTATCTAAGATGAGTAGCCCAGTGCCTGTGATTTTTGTTGTGGCATGTTTTAAAATATTTTTATAGGTGCATTTCAATCTAATTAGCTCCATTTGCAATCCTATGTATTTTACTATATGTATTTAAAAGCTTCATTCTGAAAAGGGATTCATAAGTTTCTACAAACTGCTAAAAAGGGTGAAGTGGAGGGAAAACATTAATAATTTTTTATCTAAATGAATAGAAAGTTAATTGGAGCAGTAAATAATGTTCTGGAACTGGAGGCACTAAGAATTATATTCAAGTAAAGCTTAAAATATCCTAGCTGTCACTAAACCTCTGTCTCATTTTCTTATTGGTAAAATGGACATAATAATAGGACCTATTTCACAGAGTTGTTGTGAAGATCAGATGACATTTTTATGAGCATTTTGAAACCTTAATGCTGATATAAATATTAGTTATCATCATCATCATCATCATCATCATCACCACATATATTCCAAAACTGAGGGAAATCGATGGGCACATAATTTGGCTAAATGACTGAACAATAACAAATGAATAAATTTTATCCCTGAGGAACTTTTGGCCTTTGACCATAATGTGAACACTTCGCCTCCCAACCCCCAGTGCTGCCTTTGGGAGGCAAGGACATCGGACACTGAGACACCCATCAAAAGTTGTTCTCATCTGTCATATTGTGAGAGACAATATGATTCCATGAAATGTAGATCTATGTTCTATAAGCTCTCTTTATCTGGACTCCCCTGAATGAAATCACAGGTCAACTTAGGCAGGCTTGTCCCTATAGTGCCTTCCTTCAAATCATAAACCCATTGATAGCTTAGCTTATTAAGGAAACTTGGAGATGTTAATCGAATCTATCCCTTCTCTTCAATTAAAAAAAAAGGATAGGAAAATAGATTTTGGGGCTTGCACTTTGCACAACTGATATGATTCTGATTCAGCAATCATCCACAAAGCAACCTTCTAAATATATGATTTCCCAAGTGTATTTGACATCCCAAGAGAGGCTGTCCACTGGAAAGATATAACTACGTAATCAAGATATTGGAAGTCTAGCCTCTTCCATACCATCAAAATTGTCTTTAGATTGCAAGCCAGTTTCATGTGAATTTTCTGGACTAAGGCCATTTCTTCTCAATGCCTGCTCACTCCTAAGTAACCCAGAGTTTAGAACACCAAAGCTAAGATTACAAAGAGGTGATGAATGTCCACATGAAATATATATATATATATATATATGTATATATGTATATACATATATATATATACATATACACGCATATATGTGTGTGTATGTGGGTGTGTACTCGTGTATGTGTGAGTATATATATGTATGTATACACACATATCTTACTGAGGCGAGGAAGTACAAAGACGGCACATGACCTTTTGTCATTTCTTTTGAAAGTGCTGCATATCTAAAATAGAGTTCAAGGGCTGTCAAAAAGTTTCATACAGATTGGCTTACTTCTAGGTCATGTCTGTTCAGATGTATCATTGATAATATACAGCAGGAGTGGAGAACCTCGAGACCACATGTGAAGTTCTGTGAAATTTGGATCCAATCAAAGCATTTCCCTTTAGGACCTAGAGTGTCTCATGCGGTCTTGAGGCCACAGGTTCCCCACCCTTACTCCAGAGACATGGATTCTACTTCTGGTTCTGTCCCTAACTCATTTGGTGAGGATAATATTTTGAGGATTAATTTCTAGGTGAATAAATAAATCTTCAATAAATTAAGATGAAGGCACAACAGTTAAAAACTGAAGTATATATGATTCCAAGACAAATAGCTTATAGTGTAAAATTGTTATGTTCCTTTGTCTATATTATGAACGTTTGCTTGGTGATGCCCAACTTTGAGTCAGGGAGAGCATGATTTGATTGAAACAGTGACTCTGACTTCAGGTCCTGCCAACTTAAAAATATTGCTCATTATAAGGATTCTAGAAAATACTAGACACTAACATGGACATATGTACTCACTGACAATATTTTCAAATTCCCAAGAAGATGTGAACAGATTCCAAATTGAAAAAGAATTTTCCTGTTTTAAGGAAGTTGTCCTGTTCTCAGATTATATTGGACTCACTGAATCAATGGGTAGAATGCCACTGAGATTTCTCAGAGAAATCCATAGTATTATAAAAAGATGCTGATGTATTAATCTATTCTTAAAGATCACAGTGAGTGAGAAATGTGTCTCGCTCATACTAAGAGGTACAGTAGATGGGAAGGTTATTAAATTAGTCTGATAGTGTCCATAGCATCTATATAACACACAACTATGCAGTGACTTAGACAAAAACATGCCTAAGAGCAGGATATTGGCCTGTGTTAATTGAAATATTTTAATGGCCTTATTATTAATGCTAACTGCCCACTGGTTCCAATAAACTTTATATTGTTAATAATTATATTCTCCCCAAGATTTCATATGACTAGAAGTCATGGAATAACATGACTTTGGAAAGATCAAAATCAGAAGTAATCAAAAGGAAATGGAAATAAGTATGGATGAGACAAATAACCTGCAGTATTTTATCAAACACTATTTGCACAAAAATCCAACCAAGTCTTATTTTTTTCTGGTTTAAAACATTTCTCAATTACATCCTCTCTTGCCTCATGCAGCGATTACTCTGGTGCAGGCCTTTATCACCTCACACTTGGACAATTGCATTATCATGCTGGCTGGTCTCCCTGCCTCAAGTCCCTACCCTAAGTCATTCTGCACTCAGCCCCCAAAGTCCCCCAAAGTTTAGCCCTATTCACATCATCCCTCTTCTAAATAATCTCCTTTGGTTCCCTGCAGTCTCTAGCATGATATAGAATATCCACTGGCTCTTAAAGTTCTTCACAATTCAGTCCACTATTACCTCACATATCTGACCACACTCTATGATCCAGTGGTCTACTTGCTAGTCCTGGCATATGACACCCCATCTCCTGACTCTTTACTGGCTGTACTTTTTATCCATGGGTTTTTTTTCCTTTCATATCCATCTTTTGGTTTCTCTGGCTTCCTTTAAGACTCAGCCCCAATTGCTCTCTAAGAAGAATGTCTTCTTTGGTCCTCCCAGCTTCTCATGCTTTCCTATTTCAGAATATTTTCCTATATATTATGCAAAAATGTATTTTATGTCCATAATTATTTACCTTTGTCTTCCACTTTAGTCTGTTATCTCTTTCATGATAGGGATTGTCTTATCTTCTATCTTTTTTATAAATTTTGTTAAAATATTTTTTCAATTAGCAGGCATTTTTTTCCCTTATCACCTTCCTACCCCACCGAGGGGCAAGGATGTTGTTTCACACACACACAGACACACGCACACATGCACTCACGCACACACGCACCGCATGCACGCATGCACACAGACATATATATATATGTATATATATATATACATATATATATATATATATATATATGATAAAGCATAATAAATTCCCATAGTCTTGCTGGTTGGGATCCTTATAGCTTAGCACATCGCCGATTCATAGTAACTGTGTAATAAATACTTGAACCTAATGACACCATTGCATATTTGAAGGGATAAATGGATGGATGAAAAGCACTTAATACTATTATCATATTAATATTGGCATTATTGTCCTATACCAAAGAGAATCACAGCTCTAAACAAATGCAAACAAAAATAAGCTAAGCATTATGTGTCAAGAGGAAAAACAAAGTAAATCAAAATAAAACAAAGAAGAAATAACTCTCACAAAGCCCCTACATGGGCTTATAAAAGAAATGTGTGTTCATAGAACTGTCTATCCCATATATTATCTATCTATCTATCTATCTATCTATCTATCTATCTATCTATCTATCTATCTATCTATCTATCCACCCATATATCTATCTATCTACCATCTATCCAGTTAGGTAGTCAGTCACCAAAGAAGTAGGCTGCCAGAGTTCTCCAGCTTGGCTCACCACACTGGTGATCTGTACAGTTATTCTTCCACCACATAGTTTGCTTCTAGAGAAAATATTCTTTTGACTGAAAGACTTGACTTTTAAACCATGAAACAAATTCTCTGATATAATGTATATCGGTTCACATATAAGGGTATACATGCTACCAGATATTTCATATTGGGCATTGTCTCTGCCCAGAATTATTGTGTGAACTTGAAGAAGTCAAAGTCACTCTCTAACTCTGAGCCTCATTTATCAGCCCCCCCAATATAAAGAATTTAGACAAGATGACCCTTTCAATTTGCTTTCAGTCTAACAATCTAGGTAAAAATCTTGCTTTTAGATGGTGAGGCTGTTTAGCAGGAAGAGTAATTATTTGTTTTTGTCTGTGACCTCTTTGAAGGTATATTCAATGATCTGGAATTAACTTGCAGGTAAAAATAGATTTCTAAAGCAATATTTTCCAGAAAATAATAAAGTAACCTCACTTCAGAGTGAATAAATAAAATAATGTTCCATTGGTTGGATGTTCTATTTCTTTCTACCACTTAAGAAAAATTAAAAGGGAAAAAATTCAAATCAATTGAGAATATTAGAAAACACTCTAATGCCTGTGTGATTATAATACAAAATATAATGGGAAAGATAGACTGGATTTCAGTCAAGGGGAAACAGAGAAGACTTCATGGAAGATCTGGCCATTGAACTGATGTGTGAAAGAAGAGAACAAATCTAAGAGACCAAGGGAAGGAGAAAATGCATTTCAGGAAAGAGGGAAGTATTTAAATAAATGCATGGAGAGGAGAGACAGGCTGTGCATTTCCAGGGCTAATCATCCAGTTTGACTGGAGCCAAGAGTAAATGATCAGTGTTCAAGGCTGACTAAGGACATTGACTTTTAACTTGGGGGCAAAGAGACAATCTCAGAAGATTAGAAGCAACATGTGAAAAGGGATTGGAAATGTTACTATCAGACACATTAAATTCCCAAGAAGTGATAGCCCAGGAGATAGGGAAGAAACAGCAGGACATAATTGTAATGGTATTACTGCATTACAGCACAGTTCTACAAATAGTCAATTTGAGTCAATAATTAAGAGTGAAATTACAGTAGAATGCATATGACGTGAGGACAAGAGCTGGATTCTTTTTGTATTTGATCATCAGTGCCTAGCACAGGGCCTAACTAATTGCAGGTCCTTAAGAAATGCTTGTTGAAGGCTGACTTCAGAAAAACTTATATGAACTGATGCTGAGTGAATTGATCAGAACAAAGGGAACATTATGCACAGTAACAGCCAGTGTGTGAGCACTGTTTATAATAGATTTAGCCCTCCACAGTAATGCAAGTAAAACATTCCCCAAGGACTCTCTATACAAAATGCCATACACTACCAGAGAAAGACCTATAGAATTAGAACTCAGAATGAAGCAGACTATTTTCTCTTTTAATGTTTTGTATTGGATTTTCTCATGGTTTCTCCCATTTGTTTTAATTCTTCTATGCAGCATGACTAATGTGAAAATGTATTTCATAAGAATGTATGTGTAGAACCCATAGAAGAGTTCATGTAATCATGGAAGAGAGGGGGAGAAAAATTAAAACTTATGAAAATGATTGATGAAAACTGAAAACCAATTAATCATTAACAAAAATGCTTGTTGATTGATCAACTGATGCATTATAATTTACTGGAGAAGGCACAGAGGTATAAGAACTATGCAGTTAATTTTAAAAAGACTCTCATAGGAAATGAGTAAAATGGCACATATACCTCAACTTTTACTTTTTATTTATTTATTTATTTAACTTTTTACATTCATTTTCACAAAATTTTGGGTTCCAAATTTTCTCCCCTTTTATTCCCTCCCCCACCCCAATACCCCAAGCAATGTAATTTTCCTTATCTCCAATCTTCCCTCTCTTCTGTCATCCCTCCCTTCTCTTGTCTCCATTTTCTCTTTTCTCCTGTAGGGCCAGAAGACTTTCTATTCCTCATTAACTGTATGTCTTCTTTCCTAGCAGCAACAACAATACTAAACAGTTGTCCCTAAAACTTTGAGTTCCAAATTCTCCCCATCCCTCCCTCCCCACCCATTCCCTTTGGGAAGGCAGGCAATTCCATATAGGCCATTTCTGTGTAGTTTTGCAAATGACTTCCCTGATAGTCGTGCTGTGTAAGACTAACTGAATTACCCTCCATCCTAACTTGCCCCTCATTGTTTCTCTTCTGTCTTTTGATCCTGTCCCTCCCCAAGTGTTGACTTCAAATTGCTCCCTCCTCCCTTTGCCCTCCCTTCCATCATCCCACCCCCTTGCTTATCTCCTTCTCCCCGACTTTCCTATACCGTAAGATAGGTTTTCATACCAAAATGAGTGTGCATTTTATTCCTTCCTTTAGTCAAATGTGATGAGGGTAAACTTCTTGCTTTTTGTTTTTGGTTTTTTTTTTTTTTTCTCAGCTCTCCTCTTTTTCCCTCCACTAAGAAAACCTCCTACCTGCCTCTTAAATGACATATAGTTACCAACTTCCCTTTCCCTCTCTTTCCTCCCCCTACATTTCTCTCTCACCATTTACCTTAATTTCTTTTAAGATATGGACCCACCCTATTCAATTCAATCTGTGCTCTCTGTCTCTGTATGTGTGTGTATGTGTGTATGTGTGTGTGTGTGCATGCATGTACATGTGTGTGTATGGACCCACCAACTACCCAGGTACTGAAAATTTTTAAGAGTTACAAATATTGTCTTTCCATGTAGGAATGTAAACAGTTCACTTTTGCTAAGCCCCTTAAGACTTCTCTTTGCTGTTTACTTTTTCATGCTTCTTCTCATTCTTGTCTTTGGAAGTCAAATTTTCTTTTCAGCTCTGGTCTTTTCATCAAGAATGATTGAAAGTCCTCTGTTTCATTGAAAGATCATATTTTCCCCTGAAGTATTATACTCAATTTAGCTGGGTAGGCGATTCTTGGTTTAAGTCCTAGTTCCTTTGACTTCTGGAATATCCTATTCCATGCCCTTCAATCCCTTAATGTAGAAGCTGATAGATCTTGAGTTATCCTGATTTTATTTCCACAGTACTGGAATTGTTTCTTTCTAGCTGCTTGTAAGATTTTCTCCTTGACCTGGGAGTTCTGGAATTTCGCCACAAGGTTCCTAGGAGTTTCTCTTTTTGGATCTCTTTCAGGTGGTGATCAATGGATTCTTTCAATACTTATTTTTCCCTCTGGTTGTAGAATGTCAGGGCAGTTTTCCTTGATAATTTCATGGAAGATGATATCTAGGCTCTTTTTTTGATCATGACTTTCAGGTAGCCCCATAATTTTTAAATTGTCACTCCTGGATCTATTTTCCAGGTCAGTTGTTTTTCCCATAAGATATTTCACATTCTCTTCTATTTTTTCATTCTTTTGGTTTGTTTGGTGATTTCTTGGTTTCTTGTAAAGTCATTAGATTCCATCTGTTCCATTCTAATTTTGAGAGAACTATTATCTTCAGTGAGCTTTTGAAACTCTTTTTCCATTTGGCTACTTCTGCTTTTGAAAGCATTCTTCTCCTCATTGGCTTTTTGAACCTCTTTTGCCAATTGAGTGATCCTATTTTTCAAGTGTTATTTTCTTCAGCATTTTTTTGAGTCTCCTTTACCAAAGTATTGACCCGTTTTTCATACTTTTCTTGCATCTCTCTCATTTCTCTTCCCAGTTTTTCCTCCACCTGTCTAACTTGCTTTTCAAAATCCATTTTGAGCTTTTCCAAGGCCTGAGGCCACCCGACATCCCCCTGGGATATCTGGCATACTGAGGCCCCGCCCTCCACATCTTTCCCTCATGGCAAGAATATGTCCTCATCATCGTCAGATCCAAAAGTCAGGATCATTTGCATCTGTTTGAAAAAACTCTCTATAGTCTTATTTTTCTTCCCTTTTCTAGGCATTTTCCCAGCCAGTTACTTGACTTCTGAGATTTCTGTCCACCCCCGCCTATATCCGCCCAGCTAGTGTTTGGGGTCCGAGATTCAAATGGGCTTTCCGCGCCACACAGCTCCTAATCAATCTGAGATATAGTTCTGGTGCTGGGTTGGGGGCAGGGCCACCTCCCAGGCTCAGCTCCCTCAGGGGCTTTATGCAGAGACCTTCAGTAATGGAGCGGGGTGGGTCAGGGCCGTCTACCAGGCTCAGCTCCCGCAGGGGGTTTATGCAGAGACTCTCAGTAATGAAGATCCTGCCTGCTGCTGGGGAGTCCCGGGCTGCCACTGCAGCTGCTGCCTCCGCCACCGCCCCTGCCCCTGCCTCTGCCTCCGAGGCTTCCTCCTGAGGGGGCCCGAGTCACGGAGACACTCCGCTCCCAGTCTCGGCCAGCCCAGCCGTCTCTCTCACTGACCTGTAGCTTCTGTGGGCAGAGGGACCTTCCAGGCCGCCAGAGCTTCCTTCCCTGAAGCCTGCTTGGATCAGCTTCTCTGGGGCCACGGCCAGGGCAGCGCTGGGGTGGGGTCCACTTTCCGGGGCGCAACGGATCCTGGGGATGGCTCTCCAGGGCTCTCTGGAACGGAAATCTCTTCCACTCTGTTTCTGCCACCTTACAGTGATCCAGAACTTATGGGGATCTCTTTTTACATTAATTCTATGGGCTGTGGGTTCGGAGCTCGTAAACGTGTGTCTTTCTACCCCATCATCTTGACTCTGCCCCCCCTCAACTTTTACTATAAATAAACTGTGATATTATTGATGTGAATATTCTTTTCCTTGCTGGACAAGCAACTTCTTCACACATTCACAGAGTCACCAAATCATAAAGCCAAAGTATTTCAGAGGACACATCTAGTTCAGTCTATATCTAATAAAGGATCATCTCTGCATTATATTTGATAAAGTCATCCATTGTTTTCATGAAGACAAGTGAAGAAGAGGGGAAAATTCCCTACAAGTTTCTAAGGCAATTCTTTCCACTCTGGGATTACTAGAATTATTAGGAAGCTACTCCTTTATTATTTATTCTAACATAAAATGTAAATTTGCTCCTTTGTAATTGAATTTAGTGAATCTGGGTTAATTTTTTTGCAGATTTTCATATGACTCTGGAAAAATGACTTAATTTCTCTTAGACTTCAGTTGCTTTCCTCTGTAAAATGAGAAGTTAGACTAAATTTCTGTCATTTCACAGTGTGTTGTGGGGGGTCATTTTGAAGAATTCAGAGTCAGACCACGTCTAATCCAAGTATAGGATTAACTGAGGGCATTTACTGAGCTCTTCAGAAGTGGGCTAGGTTACAGGAAGAACCAGTAAAGTAGTAAAAAAAGGGAGAAGATTTTATAGTGTGATGATGTTGATTACAAAACAGAAATGATGGATATTAAAAAAGCAGGAGGGATTTCTTGAGGGATTAGATAATGGGGAGAGTCCCTTCTATGCTTTGGTGGTCAAACATCCTACTGCTTTCTCATTGCTACTTATTGTGTTCTGTCTGGTCAGGAAGGATAGTTAGGTATTGTGGTCCTGTTTGGGGCTATAATAAATGGTGTGATTGTATATATATACACATATATACATATACACATATATATACTGCCTGTTCATATTCTTTGAGCATTTATCAATTGGGGAATGAATTGTATTGCTGTACATATGACTCAGTTCTCTATATATTCTAGAAATGGTGCCTTTATCACCGAGATTAGCTGTAAAAATTCTTTCCAAATATGCTTCATCTCTCTGAATCTTGGGTGCATTGAGTTTCATTATGCAAAGCCTTTTTAGGTTAACGTACTCAAAATTATCCATGTTTCACTTCATAATGCTTTCTACCTCTTCTTAGAAAAAAATTCTTGCCTTCTCCATAAATCTAATAAATACATTATTCCTTGCTCATCCAGTTTATCCATGGTATCAATCTTCACACCTAGTTCATGAATCCATGTGGCCTTTATTCTTGTGTAGGGTGTCAGTCATGAATCTATGCCTAGTTTCCACCACACTGTTGTCCAGTTTCTCCAGCAATTTTTGTCAAACAGTGAGTTCTTATCCCGGAAACTGGGGTCCTTGAGATTATCAAACAGGAGATTTCTATATCCATTGCCTACTGTGTCTTGAGTACCTAGTCTATTCTTCTTGTCTACTCTTCTGTTTCTTAGCCAGTAGCAAGTGTTTTTGATAATTGCTGCTTAATAACACAATTTGAGAACTGGTAGCACTAGGTCACCTTCCCTAGCATTTCTTTTCATTAGTCCCTTTGATGTTATGGACCTTTTATTCTTTCAGATGAATATTGATATTATTTAATCCAACTTTTGAAAATAAGTATCTAATAGTTTAATTCATATGGCACTAAATAAGTAAATAAATTTAGGTAGAATTGCCATTTTTATTATGGCTAGGCCTACTCATAAGCAACTGATGTTTTTCCACTTACTGGGATCTGACCCTATTTGTGCAAAAAGTGCCTTGTATTATGGTCATACAGTCCCTGGGTTTGTTTTGGTAGTTAAACTCCCAAATATTTTATAGTGTCTACCCTAGTTTTAAATGGAATTTCTCTTTCTATCTCTTGCTGTTGTACTTTGTTATTAATATATGGGAATGCAGAAGATTTGTGCAGATTTATTTTGTAACGTGCAAATTTGCCAAATTTGTTTATTATTCCAAATAATATTTTACTTGAATATATAGGATTCTCTTAGTATATCATTTTATCATCTGCAAAGAGTGATAACATAGTTTCTTCTTTGCCTATCCTTATTCCTTCAATTTCTTTATCTTGTTTAATTGCTACAGATAACATTCTAGTACCATATTGAATAATAGTGGCGATAATGGACATCCTTGTTCACTCCTGATCTTATTGAAAATGCATCTAGCTTACCTCCATTGCATATAATGCTTACTGAAGGTTTTAGGTAGATACTGCTAATTATCTTTTGGAAAGTTCCCTTTATTCCTATCTTCTCTAGTGTTTTAAATAGGAATGGGTGTTGTATTTTGCCAGCTTTTTCTTTTTCTTTTTTATTTATTTATTTAATTTTTTTACATTCATTTTCACAAATTTTTGGGTTCCCAGTTTTCTCCCCTTTTATCCCCTCCCCCCACCCCAATACCCCAAGCAATGTAATTTTCCCTATCTCCAATCTTCCCTCTCTTCTGTCATCCCTCCCTTCTCTTGTCTCCATCTTCTCTTTTCTCCTGTAGGGCCAGATGACTTTCTATTCCTCATTAACTGTATGTCTTCTTCCCTAGTTACAACAACAATATTAAACAGTTGTTCCTAAAACTTTGAGTTCCAAATTCTCCCCATCCCTCCCTCCCCACCCATTCCCTTTGGGAAGGCAGGCAATTCAATTTAGGCCCTATCTGTGTAGTTTTGCAAATGACTTCCCTGATAGTCGTGTTGTGTAAGACTAACTGGATTACCATCCCTCCTAACCTGCCCCTCATTGTTTCTCTTCTATCTCTTGATCCTGTCCCTCCCCAAGTGTTGACTTCAAATTGCTCCCTCCTCCCTTTGCCCTCCCCCCCATCATCCCCTCCCTTGCAATATCTCCTTCTCCCCCACTTTCTTATACTGTAAGATAGGATTTCATACCAAAATGGGTGTGCATTTCACTCCTTCATTTAGTCAAATGTGATGAGGGTAAACATCTTGTTTTTGTTTTTTTTTTTTTTCCTCAGCTCTCCTCTTTTTCCCTCCACTAAGAAAACCTCCTACCTGCCTCTTAAATGACATATAGTTACCCCCTTCCCTTTCCCTCTCTTTCCTCCCCCTACATTTCTCTATCACCATTTACCTTAGTTTCTTTTAAGGTATGGTCCCATCCTATTCAGTTCAATCTGTGCTCTCTATCTCTGTATGTGTGTGCATGTGTGTATGTGTGTGCATGCGTGTACATGTGTATGTGTGGTCCCACCAACTACCCAGATACTGAAAAGTTTTAAGAGTTAGAAATATTGTCTTTCCCTGTATGAATATAAACAGTTCACTTCTGGTAAGTCCCTTAAGACTTCTCTTTGCTGTTTCCTTTTTCATGCTTCTTCTCATTCTTGTGTTTGAAAGTCAAATTTTCTTTTCAGCTCTGGTTTTTTCATTAAGAATGATTGAAAGTCCCCTGTTTCATTGAAAGACCATATTTTCCCTTGAAGTATTATACTCAGTTTAGCTGGGTAGGTGATTCTTGGTTTGAGTCCTAGTTCCTTTGCCTTCTGGAATATCCTATTCCATGCCCTTCGATCCCTTAATGTAGAAGCTGCTAGATCTTGGGTTATCCTGATTATATTTCCACAGTACTGGAATTGTTTCTTTCTAGCTGCTTGCAAGATTTTTTCCTTGAGCTGGGAGTTCTGGAATTTTGCCACAATGTTCCTAAGAGTTTCTCTTTTTGGATCTCTTTCAGGTGGTGATCGATGGATTCTTTCAATACTTATTTTGCCCTCTGGTTCTAGAATGTCAGGGCAGTTTTCCTTGATAATTTCATGGAAGATGATATCTAGGATCTTTTTTTGATCATGAGTTTCAGGTAGTCCCATAATTTTTAAATTGTCTCTCCTGGATCTATTTTCCAGGTCAGTTGTTTTTCCCATGAGATATTTCACATTCTCTTCCATTTTTTTCCTTCTTTTGGTTTTGTTTGGTGATTTCTTGGTTTCTCGTAAAGTCATTAGACTCCATCTGTTCCATTCTAATTTTGAGAGAACTATTAAATTCAGTGAGCTTTTGAGCCTCTTTTTCCATTTGGCTCATTCTGCTTTTGAAAGCATTCTTCTCCTCATTGGCTTTTTGAGCCTCCTTTGCCAACTGAGCGAGCCTATTTTTCAAGGTGTTAATTTCCTCAGCATTTTTTTGGGTCTCCTTTACCAAGGTATTGACCCGTTTTTCATACTTTTCTTGTATCTCTCTCATTTCTCTTCCCAGTTTTTCCTCTACCTGTCTAACTTGCTTTTCAAAATCCTTTTTGAGCTGTTCCAGGGCCTGAGCCCACCCGCCACTCCCCTGGGGTGTCTGGGGTACTGAGGCCTCGCACTCTACGTCTTTCCCTGATGGCAAGGATACGTCCTCGTCATCAGATCCGAAGGTCGGGATCATTTGCATTTGTTGGAAAATACTCTCTATAGTCTTATTTTTCTTCCCTTTTCTAGGCATTTTCCCAGCCAGTTACTTGACTTCTGAGATTCCTTTCCACCCCCGCCTGGATCCGCCCAGCTAGTGCTTGGCCTCTGAGATTTCAATGGGCTTTTCTCCTGCCAGCTGTCAATCAGTGAGCTTTAGTTCTGGTGCTGGGGTGGGGGCAGGGCCGCCTCCTAGACTCTGATCCCTCGGGGGCTTTATGCAGAGACTTTCAGGAATGGAGTGGGTGGGGGTGGGGTGGGGGGCCCCGCCTCCCAATCTCAGTTCCCTTGGGGGCTGTGAGCAGAAGCCTTCAGTAATAGAGCAGGGTGGGGGCAGGGCCGTCTCTAAGGCTCAGCTCCATCAGGTTTTATGCGGGAATCTTCCATAATGAAGATCCTGCCTGCTGTTGGGGGATTCCTGAGTCCTGGGCCGCTGCCGCTTCCTGCCCCCGTCTCTGCCGCTGCCGCTTCCTCCCGAGGGGGCCCGAGTCACAGAGACGCCCTGCTTCCCCTGTCCTCCAGCCTGGCCTTCTCTCTCACTGACCTGTAGCTTCTGTGGGCGGAGGGACTTTCCCGGCTGCCGGAGCTTCCGTCTCTGAAGCCTGCTCAGATCAGCTTCTCTGGGGCCGTGGCCAGGGCAGCGCTGGGGGTGGGGTCCACATTCCGGGGCGCGCCGGACCCTGGGGATGAGTCTCCAGGGCTCCCTGGAATGGAAATCTCTTCCACTCTGCTTCTGCACACCTTGTATTGACCCAGAAGTTATGGGGGACTCTTTTTACATTAATTCTATGGGCTTTTGGTTTCGGAGCTCGTAAACGTGCGTCCTTCTACTCCACCATCTTGGCTCTGCCCCCCCAGCTTTTTCTACATCTATTGAGATAATCATGTGGTTTTTGGTAGTTTTCTTGTTGATATGATAGATAATGCTAATAGTTTTCCTACTATTAAACCAGCCTTGCATTCATGGTATCAGTCCTACCTGATCATAACGTATTATTCTCGTGATAAGATGCTGTATTCGTTTTGCTAAAATCTTATTTAAAATTTTTGCATCTGTATTCATTAGAGAAAATGGTCTATAATTTTCTTTTTCTGTTTTGTGTCTTCCTGGGTCAGGTAGCAAAACCATATTTGTATGATAAAAGAATTTGGGACAACTCCTTCTTCCCAATTTTCAAAAACAGTCCACATAATATTGGAATTGACTGTTCTTTAAATGTTTGATAGAATTCACTTGTAAATCCATCTGGCCCTGGAGATTTTTTCCTAAGGAGTTCCTGGATGATTTGTTCAATTTCTTTTTCTGAGGTGGGTTGTTTAAGTATTCAAATTCCTCTCATGTTAATCTGGGCAATTTGTGTTTTTTAAATACTCATCCATCTCACTTAGATTGTCAAATTTTTTGTGGCATAAAGTTGGGCAAAGTAACTTCTAATTATTGTATTAATTTCCTCTTCATTTGATGTGAGTTCATCCCTTTCATTTTTCTATTAATAATTTCATTTTCTTCTTTCTTTTTTAAATCAAATTGATCAAAGATTTATCCATTTCATTAGTTTTTTTAATAAAACCTACTATTGGTTTTATTTATTAATTCAATAGTTTTCTTAATTTCAATTTTATTATTCTCTCCTTTGTTTTACAGTATTACTAATTTGATATTTTCTTGTGAATTTTCAAATTATTCTTCTTCTAGCTTTTTTACTTTCATGCCCAAGTTACTGATCTCCTCTTTCTCTATTTTATTTATCTAGGCATTCCAAGATATAAAACATCCCTTAAGAACTGTTTTTGCCATATCCTGTAAGATGTAGTAGGTTGTCTCATTATTGTCATTCTATTGAATGAAAGTGTTAATTGTTTCTATGATTTGTTGTTTAAACCACTCCATTTTTTAAGATTAGTTTATTTAGTTTCCAACTAATTTTTGGTTTATCTTTCCATGTCCCTTTTTTACATATAATTTCTATTGCCTTATAATTTGAGAAGGATGCATTGACAATCTATGCCTTTCTGCACTGGATTGTGAGGTTTTTATGTTCTAGTACATGGTCAGTTTTTCTATATGTGCCATGTACTGCTGAGAAGAAGGTATATTCCTTTCTATTCTTATTCAGTTTTCTCCAGAGGTTTATCATATCTACCTTATTAAGAGTTTTATTCACCTCCTTAACTTCTTATTTTTTTTTATTTTGAAGTTAGATGTATCAAGTTCAGAGAGGGGGAGGTTGACATCCCCCACTAGTATAGTTTTGCTGTCTAGTTCTTCCTTCACCTCCCTCAACCTCCCCTCTATGAATTTGGATGCTATACCACTTGGAATATACATGTTTAGTAATGATACTGCATCATTGTTTATAGTGTCTTTTTAGCAGGATATAGTTTCCTTCCTTATCTCTTTTGATTAGATCTATTTCTGTTGTTGGTTTGTCTGAGATTAGGATTGCTACCCCTGCTTTTCTTACATCAGCTGAAGCAAAATATATTCTGTTCCAATCTTTTACTTTTACCCTGTATCCCCCCATTTCAAATATGATTCTTGTAAACAACATATTGTTGGATTATGGCTTTTATTTCATTTGATTATCCATCTCTGGTTTATGTGAGCATTCATTCCATTCACATTCTCATTTATGATTACAATCTTTCTATTTCCCTCCATCCTCTTCTTCACCATTTGTACTTTTAGCTCTCCTGTCTTCCTTACCCTCCTCAATAGATTTGGTTTTTCACTATCACCTCCTACAGCCTTCCCTTCTTTCTTTTAGCCCTCCTCCCTTTTACTCTCTTTTACCATTACTGCTTCTTTCCTCCCTTTTAGCTTTCCCCCCTTTTCTTCTTCCTTCCCCTCCAACTGTCTATAGAGTTATTTAGACAATCTTATACTTTAGATAATCTTATACTTAAGATTTTTGCTCCCTCCTTGAGCCAAGTCAGATGAGTACCTCTTAAACAATGCTCTTCTCCCTCCCCTCCTTCCCTCTACTACAATTGTGTACTTCTTCCTGTGCTGTAATTTATCGTTT
Source organism: Bettongia penicillata ogilbyi (assembly GCA_023548195.1). Taxonomy (NCBI): domain Eukaryota; kingdom Metazoa; phylum Chordata; class Mammalia; order Diprotodontia; family Potoroidae; genus Bettongia; species Bettongia penicillata. The sequence goes on from JAJHZJ010000387.1 coordinate 1,849,284, forward strand.
TGTGCTTCCTCCTTTTCACACATTCTGTTACAATCTCTTTGCATGTACAAATCATATTTTTGTCATCACATCATTCACTTTATACACATTCCTTCTATGTATATCCTTTTTATCTTTCATAATAGATGTACAGTTCTCAAGACTAACAGGTATCATCTTCCCTTATAGGGAGGTAAACAGTTTTCCCAAATTGTGTAACGAGTTTTTTTTTTGTTTGTTTTCCCCCCTGTTTAGCTTTTTATGCCTCCTTGAGACCTGCATTTAAAGATCAAATTTTCTATTAAGCCTTGACATTTTTGTCAGGGAGGTCTGGAAATCCCTTACTTGGTTGAACAACCATCTCCTTTCCTGAGATGTTATGCTGAACTTTTCTGGATAATTGGTCCTTCGTTGTAGTCTAAGCTCCTTTGCCTTATGGGATATCGGATTCCAGTTCCTTCTATCTTTTAATGTAGAAACTGCAACTTCCCTATGTGATCCTGACTGTAGCTCCTTGATATTTGCATGGTTTCTTTATGGCTGCCTGTATTATTTTCTCCTTCACTTGATAGTTCTGAAATTTGGCAATGATATTTCTTGGGGTTTGGAGTTTGGGATCCCTTTCAGGAGGTCAACAGTGGATTCTTTCCATGACTATTTTATCCTTTGGGTCTAGCACTTCTGGGCAGTTTTCCTTGATGACTTCCTGGAAGATATTGTACAGGCTCTTTTTTTTTCATCATGGCTTTCCAGAAAGTCAATAATTCTTAAGTTTTCTCTCCTGGATCCATTTTCCATGTCAGTTATTTTTCCAATTAGATATTTTACATTTTCTTCTGTCTTTTCATTCTTTAGATTTTGTTTGACTGATTCTTAAAGTCTCATAGAGTCATTAGTTTCTACTTGCCCAATTCTAATTTTTGTCAAATTGCTTTCTTCAGTTAACTTTTGTATCTCCTTTTCCATCTGTCCAATTTTTCCTTCTAAGAAGTTATTTTCTCCAGTTAATTCTTGTACTTCGTTTTCCATTTGTCCAGTTTTTCCAGTTTGGTTTTGTGTTTCATTTTCCATTTGTCCAATTTTTCCAGTTAAGTTATGTGCTTCCTTTTCCATTTGTTCAGTTTTCTTTTTTGAAGAGATGTTCTCATTAGTGAATTCTTTTTTCATACTTTTAAAATCATTGGCCAGTTTTTCTTCCATTCCCTTCTTCCGCTCTTCCAGGAGAACTGTCTGTGTGTGAGAGAAGTTCATAGGCCCTTCTGAAGTTTCAGATGGATGTACAGTCTCACTACTGACCCCTTTGGTATTTGTGTTTTGGTCTTTTTCCCCATAGAAAGATTCTATGGGGGGGAGGGTTCGCCCTCATTTTGCTTTTTCTTGCTCATGATGGTGATTTTCCTGTTGTGGCTGCAGAACTTGGTGTTGAGCTGACTGGGGGAAAAATGATAAGAACTGGTGTCTTTTGATCTTGTGTGTGTGTGTGTGTGTGTGTGTGTGTGTGTGTTTCCCTGATGAGCCCTGAGGTTAGCTTATTAAGTGTGTGGGATGGGTGGACTGGTCACAGGAGATTTCCTCACCTGAGGTGATGTAAAGGCCAGTTCAGGGGATGGTGATCTCAGCTGCCATATTATCTTCCCATTTCCCCTGTAGTGTGAGTTATGCCTTGATCCTAGGGTGAGCTTCCATCCCTGCTGGGTTTTCTCTCCTACACTGAGGCTTGCCTGGGTCCTAGTGCAAGTTTCTACCACCCTAGATCCCCTCTCCTTCCAGTTTACCTCTGCTACAGTATGAGGAATCCCCCTTAGCTATCTACCTAGCCTCAGGTATTATGAGACTATTTACCAGCTCCACTGTTCCCACTGATCCAGGATTTTTCTGGGGAACTATTTTATGGCTCTTTCTAGGTCATCAAGGGGGGAGGAGAGAGCATTTACTGATCATTTGGCCATCCTGCCTCCTGGAATTTCAAGTAAGTGATTTACAGATGTTTAATCTGTGGACTGAAATGTGGGCCTTAGCAGCTGTTACTTTCTTGACTCTGTTGGTCTCTCACCCTAGAATTCTGCTCCACTGTTCTACCTGCTGTTGCCTCAGGTCTCCCCAGGACCCTGCCACTCTGCTACCCAGGAGAGACACTTTAAAATTATGGGATTACCTGAAATCCATGATTTAAAAAATAGTGTAAACATTTTCTTTCATGAAATTATCAAGGAAAACTGCCCTGATATTCTAGAATCAGAGGGCAAAATAAGAATTGAAAGAATCCACTGATTCCCTCTTGAAAGAGACCCAAAAAGAGAAACTCCTAGCAATAGTGTGGCCAAATTTCAGGGTTTCCAGGTCAAGAAGAAAATATTGCAAGCAAATAGAAAGAACCAATTCAAATACTGTGGAAATACAAGGAGGATAAGACAAGATCTGGCAGCTTCTTCATTAAGGTGTCACAGGGCTTGGAATAGGATATTCCAAAAGTCAAAGGAACCTGGATTAAAACCAAGAATCACCTGCCTAGCAAAACTGAGTATTGTACTTCCAGGGGAAAAAATGTCATTCAATGATATAGAGAATCATCATCAAGCATTCATGAAGAAAATTTTGAATTTCAAACACAAGAATCAAGAGAAGTATGAAAAGGTAAACAGGAAAGAGAAATCATAAAAGACTTTTTTAAAGCTGAATTTTTTACATTCCTACATGGAAAAATAATATTTATAACTCTTGATGCTTTTCTCAGTATTTGGGTAGGTGGAGGGATAATACAGATGCACACACACATACACACACACATATGCACACATGCACATAGACAGAGAATACAGTTTGAGTTGAGTAAGAAGAGATTTTATATATATGTAAAATAAAATAAAATTAAGGGACGAGAAAGGAAAATATTTGGAGCAGAAAAGAGAAATTTAATGGTGCACACCATCACTCATAAAAGAGATAAGAAAAATATTTTTCAATGGAAGAGAAAACGGAGGAGATGAGAAGGAAAAAGTGAAGCTTACTCTCTTCACATGATTTAAGAAGGGAATAACATGCTCACCAAATTTGCTATAAAAATCTATCTTACACCAGAGGAAAGTAAGGCAGAAGGGAACAAGTGGGTAAGGGTGATCATAGAAGGGAGGGCAAATGGGAGAAGGGAGTAACTAGAAGTAAACAGTTTTTGGAAGGGACAAGGTGAAATAAGAGAATAGAAAAAAAGGGGGGACGGGCTAGGATGTAGGGCAATATAGATAGTCTTACACAACATGACTGTTATGGAAGTATTTTGAAAAATGACACATATGTAACCTGAATTGAATTTCTTGCCTTCTCAGTGAGGATGTGTGGGGAGGAAGAGAAGCTGGAATTCAAAGGATTAGAAGCAAGTGTTGAGAATTGTTATTACATATAACTAGGAAATAAGAAATACAAGTAATGGGTTATAGAAATTTATCTTGCCCTACAAAAAAAGAGAGAGGATGAGGATAAGGGAAGGGGGGGGGTGTGATAGAACGGAGGGAACATTGAGGGGAGGGGTAATCAGAATGCAAGATATGGGGTGAGGGGAGAGATGGGGAGAAAAATGAGAACTCAACATTTCGTAGAAATGAATGTTGAAATCTAAAAATAAATAAATAAAGAAATTACTTCAAATTATAAACAACTCTGGCAAAGTTTCATGTTTACAAAATACACTCACACAAATCTACATTCATATATATATATATATATATATATATATATATATATATATATATATATATATTGCTATCAAAGCCCAACAGCAAGAGATAGAAAGAGAAATCCATTTAAAACTAGGGTAGACACTGTAAAATTTGGGAGTCTACCTGCCAAAACAAATCCAGGGACTGTATGAACCTAATTATAAGACACTTTTTACACAAATAAAGTTAGATCTAAGTAAGTAGAAAAACATCAGTTGCACATGTGTAGACTTCGCCAATATAACAAAAATGATAATATTGTCTAAGTTAATTTACTTTTGTAGTGCCATACCTATCAAATTATCAGCTAATTATTTTCTAGAGCTGGAAAAAATAATATCAAAATTCATCTGGAGATGATCCCTGTAGATGGTCTATCTTAAAAATATTTTTATATAATATCAAAGGCCATTTAGCATATTATCCAAAACATTTTTGATTGATTGATTGATTGAAGAATAGGACGTTCTCACCTAATTTAAGTATTTAAGTCTCAAATGAAGTACAGACATTTTGGTCCCAATCTTATATTTATGATTCATCAATGTAAATAAAATGCCAGCACACTTTACGTGGAGAAGAGAAGACCTTTACTCAAATCTAGTATTCAACATTCACTGATCGTGTAACATTAAACAAATCCTTTAACCTATGTGATCCTCAATTTCTTCATCTATAAATTGAGGATAGTAGTATCTATAGTATATACCTCATGAGATTTTTTTGAAGTTAATGACAACTTACATACCTTGCAAAACATAACTTACGACATAAGTATCAATCATTTTTATCAACTATCAATTAATATATCCGAAAATATTGATTGTGTACTTAGAACATCAGAAAAAGCAGTCATTGAGGCATAATACTGCCTAGAAGGAGTTAATGGCAAATATGAGAGTCTTGATTCACACAAAAGTTAAATAAATGGAAATTTACCCAGACAGTAATATAAGAAATGTTTTAAGAAAGATGTAAGCAAAACTACAGTACAGTTTCATGGAATTAGGACAGTTGGAATGGGCAGACTTAGAGTATAGGCATTAATGGTTCCATGTCAATTGGGAAGGAAGCCTCAAATGAAGTATCCCCAAGAATGTGAATTTAGACCAGTGTTGCTTAGCTTTTGTTTGTTTAATTTTAACATAATGATTTGAATAAATATCTAGATGGTATGCTCATCAAATTGTCAAATGACATAAAGTGCTGGAAAAAAATAGGTTAATATACTGTATCATATACAGGATCCCTAAATATCTTGACAAGTTTGATTACTGGGTAAGTGAAAAAAAATATAAAAGAAATAAATATCATATCTTACATTTGAATTGAAGAAATTAACTTTATGGGACACTATGAATGGGAAAGACATGTTTAGACACCAGTTTGTCTGTGAAAAAGATCTAGAGGTTTTAGTGTTTTGCCAGGCCAATGTGAATCAGCTATGTGATATGGCATCCAGAATTGTTTAAAAATTTGATTTATAGCTACATTGAGAGAAGCTGAGATTCCAGAAATAAGGAGATATTAATTCCATAGCGGCCTGTTTTTGTTAGATCATTTATGGAACATTTTGTTTTGCTCTGGAAAGTATATTTTACTAAGGATAATGATTGATACATGATTGATACATGCTGGACACAATAGGTGGTTGATTAATTATTTCTAGTTTATTGTATATATGTTAGCAAATATTTATTGACTAATTAAAAATTTTAAGATATCAAGATGCAGGAAAATAGGAGATATTTTTAGTTTCTTCCAGGAGGTGGGGAAACTTGTGGCCTCAGGAACACATGTTGTTTTCTAGGTCTTTGGATGTGGTCTTTTGTTGGAGTCCAAGTTTTACAGAACAATTCCTTTTATTAAGGGGATTTGTTCTGTGAAGTTTGGATTTAATCCAAGGGTCATATTTGAGAACCTAGAGTGCCACATGTGGCCTTGAGGCCATGGGTTCTCTTCCCCCTCTCCCCAGTTTATGCTATATGACTATCATTTGAAAGAGTTTCTTATATTCAGTCCAGAGAAGGAAAGACTCAGATGAAGTGGGAGTAGACAACTGTATTCAAGTATTCAAAGGGAAATCTTGAAAAATAATGATCTGGCAGTTTCTATCAGAAATAAAATGAGAAGAAAATGTTGCAGGATTCAAAGAAAGAAATTAACATCAGTTTATGAGAAAACTTTATCAAAACTAGAATTATCCAAAGGAAGAATTGATCTGTCTTTGGAGGAGGGTAGACTCCCTCTCCAGAGAGATATGTGTGTATGTGTATATGTATATGTATGTTTGGTTGTGTATATATGTTCTAACAAAGAAAGGGTAAGCACTTGTCTTTCATGTGATAGAAGGTAATCTTGATCATGCACAAGTCATTGGGATCTTATCCAACCTTAAAATTCTGAGATTCTATTAGGCACAATTTAGTTTAAAAAATCACTGATTTATTACCACATCCTCTTAAGGAATAGAGTACATTGTGCATGATGGATGAAAGAGAGAGACAGAGAGGGAAAGAGGGAAAGAGAGAGAGGAGAGAGAGAGAGGAGAGAGAGAGAGGAGAGAGAGAGAGAGAGAGAGAGAGAGAGAGAGAGAGAGGGAGAGAGGGAGGGAGGGAGAGAATCAGGTTTAAGTGATTTGGCCAGGGTCACACAGCTAATAAGTGTCAAATTTCTGAGAATGAATTTGAATATAGGTCCTTCTGACTCCAGAGCTGGTACCCTTCCCACTGTTCCATCTAGGTGCCCCTCTTTTTAGACTCAAACACCAGAAGTTAAATACAGAATTGAAAAAAAGAAACATATTAGAAGTTTAAATTTTGAAACAAATACAAAATAAGAAAAGAAAAAAAATTATGCCATATGCACAGCAGAACATGAGAGGATTTGAAATGCATAGCAATACATTTAATTTCATGATAAACACTACATATTGTGTTGAGAGCTGACCGTCTTTGCTTCTTTGTCAGTTTTATTTTGTTCCCTGCTATGCACTTTTTATATTGTTCTTTTTTCACCTTCCACCCCAGAAGACTACAATTAAGGGGCAGATATATTTATATATAGATATACACATACCTACATATATATACACATGTAGACATATAATTTCCCTAACAAATTCTACATCGGATCCTTGTTTTTATTTTTGGGCATGTCTCTTATTCCCTATCTCTCCTGACTCCCCTAGTTTACTTGTACCAACTACTTAGACCTTCTATTCCTTCGTCTACCCCCTCCTCCAAAGATCCCTTCCCAATCCTCCCCATTCCCATAAATCTTAACATCCTTTATAACGCCCTTTGACCTATTTCTTCACCCTCCCCTCTAAAGATCCCTCCCATATCTTCCCATTATCCTTGATCTCAACAGCCTTCTATATCCCCCTTTAACCTATTCTTTCATCCTCCCTTCTAGAGAACTCGCACTTATCTTCTCTCCTTCCCTCTCTCCATACCATTTTATTTCTTCTAAACTTAGAAGACTTTTATACTCATATATATATATATATATGTATGTATGTATGTATGTATGTATGTATGTATGTATGTATGTATTGTTCCCTCTTGAAACCATTCCTGATGAAAGTAGGTTACAAGAACTGCCAGCTTTCCTCCCCTCTCACATGCCTCAAATATATTCACTATAAAGTGGAGATTGGAGAAGTTTTCTGGGTTGTAGAGACATGATAGGGTAAAAGAGTAGAGGTAATACCTGACAAAATATGCTTTTTTCTTCAATTTTGTGAGGAGATAAGATGAATAGTAATTCTCTGGAATAAGGGCTATCTTTAATCCCCTCACAAAACAAGAACTGAGAAAAGAAGCAAAGCAACGAAGTCCATTAGTAGAGAAAACCAGGCTTTATTTCACGCTGGAGGGAAGATTCTGTTCAACATTTACTTCCATAAGATTTTGAGTTCAAAATATGCTCCCCCATCTCCCTCCTCTCTCCACCCCAAATAGTGCATAACTTGACATATGATCAACATATATTCACATTAAACTTGTTTTCACATTAGTTATGTTTTAAAAGAATTGGAACCAATGGGAGAAACCATGAAAAAGAAAAAAAATGAGAGAGCAAATAATATGCTTCAGTCTGCATTCAGACTCCATAGTCCTTTCTCTGGATGCGAACAGCATTTTCTGTCATGAGTCTTTTGCAGTTGTCTTAGATTCTTGTATTACTAAAAAGAGATGTCTATCAAAGTTAATCATTGCATGATGTGGCTGTTACTATGTATAATGTTCTCCTCATTCTGCTCACTTCACTTAGCATTAGTTCATTCAAATATTTCCCTGCTTTTTCTAGTCTGCCTGCTCATCATGTCTTATAGCACAATATTATTCCATTACATTTACAAACCACAAATTGTTCAGCCATTCCCCAATTGATGGGTATCCCCTCAATTTCGAATTATTTGATACCACAAAAGAGCTGCTATGAATATTTTTGTACGTGTGGGTCCTTTTCCCTTTATTATGATCTCTTTGAGATACAGATATAGAAGTGGTATTTCTACGTCAAAAGGTATACACATTTTTACAGCACTTTGTACATAGTTCTAAATTGCTTTCCAGAATGATTGGATCAATTCACAAACATTGCATTAGTGTTCTAATTTTCCCACATCTTCTTCAGCATGTATCATGTTCCTGTTTTTTTCCTGTTATATTCTCCCATGTTTTAACTCAAGAATGCAGATGGTTTACTTTGTTAAAAGATGAAAAGAGGAAAAAATCTGGAGATCCATAATCTAGAAAGATGATGGGATATGATCTTCTTAGGACCTTGTCTGATTTTCTTTGGGGATGTGGAGATGAAACTCAAAGACCAAGAAGTCTAAGAGCCTTCATGATCCTGCCAGTTTCCTAGAATCTCTTTTGTTATTTCTGTAAAGGGGCTTATTTTCAAGAATCCTTGTTTTTTTCTCAGAGAGGGATGTTGCTATATGGTGGGGAAGGGATACTTAAATGATCTAGAAACAAGTCCAGCAAAAGATGTGATCCAGCAAAAGATCATGGTAGGAAGATTTAGCTTGGAAGTTGCAGCCAGCAATGCCTCACTAAGCTCCTTAGTTGCTTCTGCTGTTGCATGGAAGGGGCAATTAACTGTCTAGAATTCTTCACCTGGAAATGGGGCATATGAATTGCTGGCACTGAAAGAAGAAGGGTCTGTTATTTTCGCCAGATGATTTTTGCAAACCATAGGTGAAGTAGGCTATACAGAATTCTCTGGATAGTGTTAATATTCAAAGTTTACCAGTCAATAGGCCATAAGGGTCTGATCTTCAAGGAGAAAAGGGCCAATTTGGGCGAGTATCCTCACACTTCCAGGAGCATAAGTTTTATTTCATTCAAACTGAAAATATGTTGATCTTGACTTCCAACTTAACTTGATTTCATGAAGCAGAGACCCCAATAGCAATCCACACAGACGGCCTAGTAAAGAAAAAAAAGAGTATTGACAGGAGGGGTTTCCTAAGCTCCAAGAGATTGTTCATGTTTTAGGGTCAGGTCCAATTCTCTACATGACACCATTTTTTTTCCCAGCCATCTAGGTTGAGAAATTTGGAGCCAAACTAGGCATTTATCTTTCCTTCAACAACCATCTATGATTAATTGCCATTTACTCTTTTTCTTATTTCTGCCACAACTCTCCCATCTTAGATGTTTCTCTATTCATGGAGATTGTGCCCTAGTCAAGACCTCATTATTTCCAACCTGAAATAACATCACATTGGAGTTACTGATTCAGCAGCACAGTGGATACAGGACTGAGTCTGGAGTCAGGAAGATGTGAATTTAAATCCAAACTCAGACACTTCTTGGTTATATGACCTTGATCATGTCACTTAAGCTCTGCCTCTTATAGTTTCCTCAATTGCAAATGTTGTTGTCTTCTTCAAGAATGAAGGAAAAACAGAAACAACTGTAAAATTGGAATAATAATAGCACCTGCCTCCTAGGATTTTTAATAATATCAAATGAACAATATTTATAAAGTGTTTAGTACAATGCTTGGAAAATTATGAGCATTTAAGAAACAGGCAGTAAGGTGGCACAGTGGATAGGGTACCAGCCCTGGAGTCCGGAGGACCTAACTTCAAATCTAGTTTTGGACACTAGCTGCATGACTCTGAAGTGTGTCACTAAACCCTGTATGCCTCAGTTACATCATTGTAAAATGAGCTGGAGAAGGAATTAGCCAAGCACTTCAGTACTTTTGCCACCAAAATCCATAAAATGGGTCATGAAGAGTTAGGAATTGACTGCAAAAGGACTAAACAATAATAAATGTTTATTCTCACTCTCCAAATATATAACAAATTAATATTTCTAAAACAGATCATCTGACCATATCGTTCTGCCAACCTTCGAAATCTTTAATGGTTCCTTGTTGTCTCTATGATAAAATGCAAATTCTTCAGTTTAGTATACACAGTCAAAATTTGTACCAACTTCCAACCTTAAGATACAAACATGTTTGCCTAAGATCCAAATTAGAAACATGAATCTTCCCCAGACCGCAAACTCTCTTGATACTTCTATTCTAACACATGGGTACGTACTATAAGCTGTTAAGTCTGCAACAGGAAATGTGGATGGTTGGCTTGTGATTAGATATTTTCTGACTTTCTCTAAGAGTATCTGCATAAAGGAAATAATAGAGATAGATTATTAGCTTAAAAACTAATAAGGAATAAGCCAAAGCAGATGGTAAGGATGATAAAGGATCTGGGGGAGTTTAGACACAGCTCATTAAACACAATTTGTGATCCGTTTGCAGATTTGTATGAGGAAACATTATAACCAATAAAATGCTTAATCAGCCCAACTGAAAGAGGACATTTCAAAAGCCAAAAACTATGCAATGAACAGAGGTCTAGATCTTTTCTTAAAACTTAAATAACTTTGAAGTTTGTTTCTAATAGTACTTAGCCCAGAGTCTGAAATATAATAGGTGCTTAATAAATATTAATTAAGTGATGATTTGTTTTAAAAGGTTTGCAAGCCTCTGTGTCATAAGGAGATATTTTGGTGTCCATCTGTACCATGAGTTCTCTCTTCTCATAAATTAAGAACTGTATACTTCATTCACTAAAGGAAACCCATGATATGAGGCATTTCCTGGTAAAAATGGGAGCACCCCAGATGCTTTTCAGTTTCTTTTTAAAAATTGTTTTTGCTTTTTACATGCAAAATGATGTCCTGATCACATTATGGTGGATATATTGCTTTTATGTATATTTCGATCTGTTCCACAACCGTATTCGTGATATACAGGCACAGATACAAATACATACACACATATGATCATGTGTGTTTTTTTATATCTATGGTTCTATATAGATGTTCTGTATAACATATATACATATATGTGTATATACATATACCTCTGTACATGTATATACAGATTTTTATGCATATATATGTATATTATAGACATATTGGATAGCATAGTATTCTTGAATGCAGTGCTTTGGCATTTAGAGGATCTGGGTTTGATTGTTGGCTCTGACTCTCAATCCATTAAAATTGTCTTTCACATATTAATTTTTTCTATCATTTGTTCTTTGATGAATTTTATTTAGGATTCCATTTTAAAATCTTCATTTGGATCTGTGTCCTTTGTACTACATGAACTGATTACAGTTTTTATTGTACTCTGGTCTATAAATTATGTATTTATTATTTCATCATTTTAATTTGTTGGAAGATATCAATATTTTCAGAATAGCATCTTGGTTATGATTTGCTCCTACCCTCTTAAACAGCAGATAAAAAGGAAATGTAGGACTCTAAGGATATCGAGGTGGAATGATTTCAAAAGTGTGCTATAGCGAAGGCAGTGACAGGAATAACATCTTACCCTCAAAGATCCATAGCCATGCACACTGCTTATTAGTCCCAGGAGTTAGTAGACACCACAAAAAGATCCACAGTAATTTTATGAAGGAGAGCTACAATAAATGCCTAGACATATGATCAGGGCTCAGTTATGTTGTGATTAAAAACACATAATGATGAGTAAGAATAAAGCCTAGGAATTTATTTCTTTTAAAGCTTTTATTATAATCTAGTTTATTTTTCAATATGGCTTTCTTTTAAGAGAAATCAAAAATCCTTGATTCTTAATTGACTTTTAGGCCAATATCTATATTTAAGGAGAACAGTTTGTGCAAAAAAACCAGTTTTCTACAGATATCTGGTACTATTGTCCTTACTGGGGCAGTGAGATAGTACATTGCATAGAGTTCTAGGCTTACAGTTAGAAAGACCTGAGTTAAATTCTGGCCTCCAACACTTAGTAGATGTTTGACCCTGGGTAAGTCACTTTACCCTATTTGCTTCAGTTTCCTTATCTATAAAAATGACCTGGACAAGGAAATGGAGATCAATTTCAGTGTCATTGCCAGGAAAACTCCAGATGGAGTCATGAAGCAATAGACACAATTAAAAACTACCGAACAATAATTCTATCACTTTTGTGAGCCTGGACAACTCACTTAAACTGTCTGAGCCTGAAAACCTGTGAAATGAAAAAGGTGAATTCTGAGGCCTCTAAGGACCATGACAGTTCCAAGTCTGTGATCCTAAATGATTCATTTTCTAGTTTGTTTTCTAAAAATTGGTTAAAATAGATCATAAAATCCAACATTTGGAAGGTACATCCGTACATATATGGATATACGAACATGCATACACATATGTGTGTTATTCAGGTTCAATTGAGGGGAAATATTTTTAAATCCCCTCTATTACATACCAATTAAGGCATTATCCATATTGTCCTTGAATATTCCCCAAGAGAGGAATTGTACCATGCAATAATTTGACTTTTACATTCCATGATATATGGACAAGAACTGAAGGAACTGTACATGTTTAACTGAGAGGAAAGAAGAGATTAGAAGTATGGGTTGCATTAGCAGATAGAATATTATACTTAATGTCAGGAATACCTGAGTTCAAATTCAATCTCAGATATTACTGGGAGTATGACCCTGGGCAAGTCACGTAACCTCTGTTCATTTGAGTTTCCTCATTTATAAAATGGAAAACTATGAGTACTTACCTCCCTGTGTTGCCTTGAGGATTAAATGAGTCAACATATGCAAATAGCCTTGTGAATACGAAAGCACTATATAACTGTTAGATATTATGATTATCCACTTATTATGGAGACATCTAGAGGATGGTCTTTAGTATATTGGTTGGGTTCACTAAGGTTCTCATATTCGAAATCATGGACAAAAGTCAAATAGGAGAGACAGGCATGGATGTATGATACCATAATTATCATCATACTATTATTAAAATTGACATACACATGACATACACATTAAAACTGACATTTGTGAGATCACAAATCCATTGAAGCATGGGATTGACTGGCCCTAGATATCAACTCTCCTTCTGAAGGACTTGTCAGTTGCACATCCTCTGAATCCTATTCTGAAATAAACCTTTGCCATTGTCTCTGCAATGGTGGATAATCCTTATTCTCTCATTGTACTGTCCACATTTCTCTTTGTACTATTTTCATGCTTCCTTTAATGTCAGAACAGAAGCAGGTAGTTCCTTAATATAACTCATAAATTAAGTGGAAGAATGTCAGATACATTCTGAAGTGATGTTAATGGAAAGAAAGAAATAAAATTTCTTATGCTCAATGAGCTTAAAGTCCAACAGAAATAAGACAATATGCAGGAAAGATGCACAAAAAAACCGATTTGCAAAATAAAGAAATATGTCGAGGGGATTGTTATTCACACCTATTGAAGAAGTATTGTTTCTGCTGAGTTAGTTAGCTTTGTAATGTTTATTTACTACTCTGAGTTCCATGATTTTTTTTAAATCAATTCATTTATTTTAGTTTTCAATATTCACTTGCACAGGATTTTGAGTTTCCAGTTCTCTCTCCCTTCCTCTCCTCCCTGCTCTCCTAGATGGCATGCAATGGATGTAAGCTCTATGTATGCATTGATATCAAATATTTCACATTAGTCATGATGTAATGGGAAGAACCACAAGAAAGAAGAAGCAAAATAATAAAAGAAAAGAGCAGCAAATAGTATGCATTCGGACTCTTAAAGTTCTTTCTCTTGATGTGGATAGCATTTTCCATTCAAAATGTTATTTCTAAGTCAGATAAACCTAATTTTCTAGAATAAGAGTGAAGACGAGGGATAGTTGCTGAGAACGAAGAATAAATCAATTCAGTACAGTCCAGTGGCTACCTGTTGCTTCTAGGAACAAATACAAACTTCTCTGACATTCAAAACCCTTCATAAAGTAGCCCCCATTATCCTTTCAGTCTTTCTACACCATACTCTTTGTTACATTCTCTTTAATCCAGTGACACTGGCTTAGAGGCTATTTCTCAAGCAAAAACCTCCATCTTTAAGATCTCTGGGCATTTTCTCAGGTTGCCCCCTGCCATGTCTAGAATGTTATCTTTCCTTATCTCCACTTAAAAGGTTGCCTGGATTCCTTTAATCCCAACTAATTCTCCACCTTCTACAAGATGTCTTTCACAACCCTCCTAATTCTACTGACCTCTCTCTTGGTTAATTATTTCTTATTTATCCTGTATATGGTTTGTATGTATTTATTTTGTTGTCTCTGACATGGGATTTTTAGCTTCATGAGGGCAGACACTCTTTTGCCTCTTTTTGTTTTTGTATTCTCAAAGGTTAGTACAGTTCCTGGCACTGAGTTGGTGCTTAATAAATGTTTTCTAGCTGGCTGGACTCAAGCAAAAACTATCTTTTAAAAATCACTTACCATATGGAAAACTAATTCAAAGTGGGAAGATTATTTTCTTATTGAGATGAAAGAATTACCCACATTTTATGAGGAGGAGGAAAAATCCATAAATGAGATGAAAGAAAATGCAATCCCCATATAGCAATCACAGTGTCTATGGCAGCCATTAATATCCCGGTCAGTTTTGAATTGCAAAATACCACAGACTCTCCCCATGGAAGATAGAACCACAACATCTATTAAGGTACCAGAAAACCAAATCCATCATAGTAACAAAGAGATCAATACATAATAACAATGCAGAGGACAACACCAGCCCCAAGCATTCCCTCTGTTAAGCTTCCCACAAACCAGCTCCCTTAAACAAAATCATAAACAAGTTATTTCACTCCTCTTAGCCAGGTGCCTGCTTCCCTGCATCCTTCCTAGCTCTGACCTCATGACTGACTTGTTCTCAGTTCTGCTCTAGTTCTGCTCCTTCCTGTTCCATGTGACTTGACTCATATGACTCAGGCTTCCATGTGATCCACTGTAGATCACATGGACCTAGTAATAAATGGGAAAAATCTTTCCATTTAAATTATCATTACTACCCCTTATTCTATCGTTTGATATTGATTCTTCTATTCATTCTTTTATTCAGCTATCTTTTATAAAATTATGGCAGTATACAAAGCCCTAGGTTAAGCATTCAAATGAAACACAAAATCAACCATCTGTACTTTCAAAGAGTTTACATTCAGGGAAAGGAGGGAAATAAAGAAGAAGCAGAAGACACAGGAAAAATTAATACAAAGTAAGAGAAATTACAAAATATTAGTCCATAGTAAATATAAAATATTTTGGAGAAGAGGTTTGACAATATGGGAAGATGAGGAAATGTCTCCCATAACAGATGACACATGGAAAAAAGATTCAGGGAATTCATGTAACCTGAGTGAAGCAGAGGTGAGAAAAAGAGAATAGAAACTTTTTAAAAGGTCATGGTCAGAGGAGCCAGGATGCTTTCTATGGATAAGACCAAATGAGCCATCTTTCTGGCAACTTATTATTTGGAAAAGTTTCAACTTTTTTTTTTGCTTTCCAAAATAAATCCCTGAAACTCTTATCTAGGTGACTTTTTCCTTTCATCTGTTTCCTACTTAAGGGACAGTAGTTGGCGGTGGAATAATTGGAGATTAAGGGCATGTGAGCAGGGCTTTGTTTAGCAGCAGTGGAGAATACAATTTAGCTGTCAGTGAAGTAAACAAGAGCCCCAAAGTCCAATATCAGTGTCATCACATAACTACTCCTCATGCCCAGTTCATTTACCTTCTGAGGGAAGGTATTATTTTTATGTCTGTTTCCTTTACTCTGCAAGAGGTTCATTTACATGATTAGTATGTCAAACAGATCAATGTCTTTGGTTTTCTGGTCTAGCCAATGATGTTTTACTTCTTGTTGATCTCTTTTGTCTTGAGGGGGAAAGTTCTGGTAGCATTCTATGAGAAATAGCTCAAAACACATTGACTTAAAGCTAATATCTTTTCTTCATTTTCTAACATCCTTATGTCCATTCAGTGAAGCATGGGATCACAGAATTTAAAGCTCTAAGGACACTTAGATGTTGTATATTCCAATCTATTGATTTGACATGCAAAGGAATTAAAGGGCATAAAGTCCTTTAAAGTCCAACCAATAACTGGCCATAAATCATTTAATCAGTGTATAAACTTGTCATCCAACATCTACTAAATAAATCATCACAAACTGAGGAACCCATTCATGTCCCAAGAGAGGCCATACCACTTCTGTAAAACTCTAAAAAAAAATCAAGATGTTTGTCCTAAGTCACCTAGGTAGTAAGGGAAAGTATTATATCCCAACCTATCTACTGAAATATATATATATTTCTCTTGTTGTTCTTGTTCAGTTATTTCAGTCACATCTAACTCTTTGGGACACCATTTTGGAATTTTCTTGGCAAACATATTAGAGTGGTTTACCATCTCCTTTCTAGACCATTACAGAAATGAGGAACTGAGGCAAACAGTATTAAGTAAATTGTCAGGGGTCACACAACCAGTAAGTATCTGAGGTCAGTTTTGAACTCAAGAAGATGTCTTCCTGATTTCAGGCCTGGCACTCTATACATTCTCCCACCTAGATATCCTATTTAGCTCAGAGGAAACCAAATAATTTGCTTTATTATTTCATTTGAAAATTTGAACCCCAGTACCACAGACTTCTCCTGATGAGTTCCTAAATTTTCATAGCTTGGACAAATGCTTTTCCCCTACATTCTGTTAGCTCTGCTGCTCAAAATTTAATTTCAGGCAATATTTAAAGGTTTTTGGAGGTGAATGTTGGAAGAGTTCTGTTGGTTTGATCCCTTTAATTTGCCATGTTGCCTCTGCCCTCAAGTCACACAGACACACATTCACATACATACATACACACACACATATGTAGTAGACCACAAATACTTCTGATTGACTGGTAGTTTAACAAATATCTGACATTGTGAAATAGAGATTTTCTTGCAGAGGTCTCTTATAGATATATGAGATCTTATAGATCTTATGGGCCTGGAGGCCTGGGGAATGGGGAAACTGCACATGCACCAGTATGTCTTCATAGGGCAGCCTGCCTTATTAGACATCGTCTTTCATGTGAGATGGTAAAGTGGTTTGGTTAAATGCAGCTAATGTGGAAGCAATGGGAATGAGCAGAGAGCATACTCAATTTGCATTTGGGAAACCACATTTAAAGCCTGGTTCTGCCTCTTAGGACTGGTGCAGCCTTGACCAAGCTACCTAACTTTTCCTAGCCTTGGTTTATTCAGTTGCAAAATGGATAGAGGTAAACTACTTGACTGTCTTCCCAATATTATCCTCTAAATTATCTTTTCCTTTCTATTTTAACCAAATTATGCAAGACCTTGGTTAGTATGGGGAAAAATGTAGCAAATATTTTTATACAAATAATCCCCAAATCCACAACATACGAGTAGTAATCCACCTATTTTTCCACTGCCTTGACTAACTGGAAAATAGCCCTATAAAATCAGAAGTCAATTTAATAGTACCTGTATGAATCCCACATTCTTGCCTATTTTTTATGTCATCCCACCATAATTGACTTACTCCCATGATCTCTTTGTAGATGCCTTCTAATTGCTCTAACAATAATAAAATTCTTGGAAATTACATGTATCATTATCCCATATGGGAATGTAGGCAGTTTTAACCTTATTAAATCCTTTATGTTTTCTATTTCATGGTTACCTTTATATGATCTCTTGAGTTTTGTGTTTGAAAGCCAAATTTTCTACTCAGCTCTAATGTTTTCATTGGGAATACTTTAAATTCCTCATTTTAATTATATATATATATATATATATATAAACAAAAATATATATATATAAACAAAAATATATATATATATATGTGTGTGTATAAATATATATATATACATATATGTGTGTATGTGTATATATATATACACACACACATATGGGCACATACTTTTTTCCCCTTGGAAAAATACATTTTATTTTGGTGGAATGCCAGATTCCAAACCCTCTGCCCTCTTATTGGGCAGGCTACTAAAACTTGTGTGAACATGACTTTAGTTACAAGGGAGAATGGTTTCAGGTGGTTTGAAGTATGTTCTCTTTGTCCTGGGAGCTTGATAACAGGATTAAATTTTCCTGGAAGTTTTCATTTTGGGATATTTTTAAGGTGATAATTGCTGGATTTTTTTCCATTTCCTTTTTATTCTCTGGTTCTAGCATACTTGTGATAGTTTCACTTAATAATTTTTGAAATATGATGTCAGTGATCTTTCTTTGACCATGAATTTCAGATAGTTTAATAATTCCTAACACATATGCTTCATAGATTTTCTCTAGTAAGTTGTATTTCTGATGAGATATTTACATTGTTTCCTTTTTTTATTCCATTAACTTTGTTTTACAGGGTTTTTTTTTTGAATATTTTATTCTTCTCCAGTAACATGTACATCTTCTACACATTTACTTTACAAAATTTTGAGTTCCATATCCCTTCCTTCCATTACATCCCTCTTCAGTGAGAAGGCAAGAAATTTTATACAGGTTATGTAAGGACACTCACAAAAAACATTTTCATATTAATTGTTATGAAATAAAAAAAAAAAAACCAGACCAAATAAAAAAATAAATTATGCTTTGATCTGCATTCAGATTCCATCAGTTCTTTCTTTGGTGGTGAGTAGTATTTTTCACCATGAGTCCTTCAGAATTATTTTAGATTATATCGCATTTCTGATAATAGCTAAGTCATTCACAGTTGATCATTTTAAAATTCTACTATTCCTATGTACAATGTTATCCTCAATCTCTTCTCTTCAATTTCCATCAGTTCGTATAAATCTGTCCAGGTTTTTTTTCTGAAAATATTCCACTAATTATTTATTATAGCACAATAACATCCCATCACAATCACATATCACAGCTTTTTACTCGTTCCCCAACTGGTAGACATCCCCACAATTTTAAAATTTGCTAATACAAAAGAGCTATTATAAAATATAGTGTGTGTATGTATGTTTTGTAAATATATGTGCTTTTCCTTTTTATCTTTTTGACATACAATTTTAATAGTGCTATTTTTGGGTGAAAGAATGTGCATAGTTTTGTAGACCTTTGAGCATAGTTCGAAATTGCTCTCCAGAATTGCTGGATCAGTTTACAACTCCACCAACAGAGCATTAGTATACAAATTTCTCCACATTCCTTTCAACATCTGTCATCTTTCTTTTCTGTCATGTTACTCAATCTGATAGGTGTGAGGTGATACTTTGGAGCTGTTTTAATTTTCATTTCTCTCATCAATAGTGATGCAGAGCAATTTTCATATGAACATATATAGCATTGATTTATTCATCTTAAAGCTACCTGTTCAAATCTTTAGCATTTATTAATTGGAAAATGACTCATATTCTTATACATTTGAGTCAGGTTTCTATATATATTTCAGAAATGAGAACTTTCTCTGAGAAACTTACAGTAAAAATGTTTTCCCTATTTCCTGCTTTCTTTCTAATATTGGCTGCATTGGTTTTGTTTGTACAAATTTTTAATTTGATGTAATCAAAAGCATCCACTTCACATTTTGTGAAGCTGTCTCTTCTTTTGTCATAAATTCTTCTGTCATTCAAAGATATGATAGGCAAACTATTCCAGGAATGAACTTTCATGGTGCTGGTATATTGTACAGGTTTCACAAGCATACAACAATGAGTTCAACACAATGTTACTGTAGAGTTTCAGTTTGGTAATCAGTCTAAATATCTCTTCTCTCACATACTTTCCTTCACAGCCTCCCCAAATCAAAGCTAGCCCTGACAGTGTGTGTGTCAGCCTCATTATCAATGCATACATTGGAAAGTACACCATCAAGGTAAGTGAACTTATCCACATTATTCAAAACTTTGTTATTGCCAATGGTTCCACATATGGATGGTGTGGTGGTGGCTTATGGAACACCTGTATTGTTTTAGTGTTAAATGTTAGGCCAAAATTAACACAAGCAATATAGAATTGATCCATAATTTGGTACATCTCAGCTTCGGAGAATGCATTGAGTGCACAGTTAGCTGCAAACAGAAAATCATGCATCAACACTCTCTCTATTTTGCTTTTGGCTTGTTGCCTTTACAAATTGAAGAATTTGCTGTCAGTAGAGTAGTTGACCTCGATGCCATGTTCATCCTCATTTAAAGCAGTTCATGACATAGTTGAAAAAGTCATTCTACAAAGCATGGGAGCAAGAAAAAAGCCTTGTTTTACTCTATGGGTAACTGGGAAAGCCAACAACATCATCCATTACCTACAACCTGGGTAAACATGCCATCATGAAATTAATGTACAATGCTAATGAACTTCTCCATACAAAAAAATTTTGATGTAATTTACCTAAGCCCTCATGACGAATGTTACCAAAGGCCTTAATCAGCTCTACAAATATTGAGTACAGACTTTATTCTGCTCTTGAAATTTCTCCTGGAGCTGTCAGGCAGAAAACACCATATAAACTATCCCTTGGACCTTTCTGAAGCCATACTGCCTTTCACAATCAATCTACTAAGATGGACTGTGGCAAGAATCTTGTCAGTTATGACTAAAAAAGAGAACCCTCCCCCCCCCGTGACTGTCACAGGACAAATCCCTTTATCTGTATAGAGATGGACAATGGAAGCATCCTTGAATTCCTGGAGGATAACCTCTTCTTGCCCTATAACTGAGAAAATTTCAGTCAGCTTTTCTATGAAAAATGGACCCCCTACCTCGTAAATCACATCTGGAATAGAATCAGCATGAGGTATTCTGTCACATCAAAGGAGCATAATGACATTCAAAACCCCTTCTTCAGTTGGAGCTTCAGCTAAGGAGGGAATGACTTCAACCTGAGGTAAATAGCCAATGGCCTCAGCATTGATTGATGATGGTTTGTTGAGAACACTATGGAAATGTTCAGCCCATTTCTCTAGGATTATATCCTTATTACTAATCAATGCGGCTCCATAGCACTAAGTAGTTGAGATTCATCATAAATCTTTGGTCCATAGACAATCTTCATGACATCATAAAAACACTTTGGATTGTTACTATCAGCAGAAAACTGAATTTCATCTGCCTTCTTCCTGAGCTAAGAATTCTTCATCTCTCTAATCTTTACCTGTATTTTACCTTTGATGGAATTAAAAAGTGCCTTCTTAGAGATGAGTAAACTATTCTGTAAACAGTGTGTTCTCAATTTTCATTTAGCAGCTTCTGAATTTCAAAATAAATGCTAGTTGTGTATCATCATCCTCATCATAGTTAATGATAATAATAGCATTCATAAAGTGCTTTTAAATTTATATGGTACTTTTATAAATAGTATCACAAATCATTTTCATTACAACCCGTGGAGGTAGATGGTATTGTTATCCTCATTTTACAAATGTAAAATCTGAGGTCAGCTGAGTTTTAGTGATTTATCAAGGATCATAGAGTAAATAAATATCAGAGGGAATATTATTACTCATGTTTTCCTGATGCTACATCTTGTTCTCTTTCCATTGCAACACTTAGTTGCCTAATAATAAGGAAGGGAAAGAGTAATGCAGATATAACTATTGCAATTTTATAATAAAGAAAAACTAAGACCAAGAGAATTTATGTCATTTATGCTACACAGTATAGCTAGTCAACATTCAGTTTTTGTTGTTTCGTTGTGTTGTGTTTTGTGTTATATTTACTCTAAATCTAGTTATTATTTGCACAAAATCAAGTTATTTAAGTAAAATATGTAAAGATATTTTTATTCTTCATAATAGATAAGATATTGGAAAATCTAAACATTACTTTTCTTCAAAAATAATTTTAATATTTAGATCTTTCAATCTTTCATGGTTTAAAGATTTCATTTATTAGGGTTCTTCTGCCAGCATCTATGAGAAGCTCCCTCTGCCTTATCAGAGGGTCTTTATGAGTTTCTATCCTCTCATTTTCTGCCATCCCTTTTGCCTTCAATTTTTCCCAGTATTTTGTTTTCCAATGAGTCCCATCTTCTCATTATGCGATCAGAGTATTTAAACTTCAGCTTCAGGATTTGACCTTATAGTGAACAGCCAAAATTAACAATTTTAGGAACAATTGGCATTTTTCTGATTGTTTCGATCTGATTGTATTTATGTGAAAATCATTTCATAATTGTGTTCATATAGTTTCTGGGTTTGTCTTGACAGTTTGAATCCAAAATATTTTTGTATTTGTTTACTGTTATTTCAAATGGATTTTTTCTTTATTTCTTTGGCTGCTGGACATATAAAGAAATACTGATTATTTATGTGGGTTTATCTTATATCCTGCAACTTTGCTGATGTTTTTAACTATTTTACATAGTTTTTTGTTCGATTCTCTAGGGTACTGTAAGTTTTCTAGCATATCATCACCTGCAAAAAAGTGATAGTTTTGTTTATTCATTACCTAATCTAATTCTTTCAGTTTTTTTTCTTCTTTCTTTGTAATAGCTAATATTTCAAGCACAATACTGAATAATAATGGTGATAATGGACATACTTGTTTCACCACTGGTCTTACTGGGAAATCATCTATCTTATCCCCATGACATAAAATGTTTCCTGATGATTTTAGAAAAATGCTGCTCATCATTTTAAGGAGTGCTCCCTTTATTCCTATGCTCTCTATCATTTTCAATAGGAGTGGATGCTGCATTGTGTCAAATAAATTTTTCAGCATATATTGATATGATCATATAATTTCTGTTTGTTTTCTTATTGATATGGTCAATTATGTTGATAGTTTTCCTAATATTGAAAAGAAATCCTGTGTTCCTGGTAAAAAACCCCACATGGTCATGTTGGATAATTCTAGTGATACATTACTGTAATCACCTTGCTAGTATTTTGCTCAAAAATTTTTGCATTACACTTCACTAGTGAAATTGGTCTATAATATTTTTTCTGTGTTTTACCTCATCCTGGTACCAATGACATATTTATGTCATAAAAAGAGTTTTGTTAGTACTTATTTTAGCCCTTTCCCCCAAATGTTTTATGTAGTACGGGAATCAATTGTTCTTTAAATGTTTGGTAGACTGAACTTGTAAACCAATCTGCCCCTGGGAAATTTTTTTTTAGGGAGTTAAGGGCTTGTTTATTTTTTTTTCTAAGATGAGGTTATGTGGCTATTCTACTTCCTGATCTACTAATCTGGTCAATTTGTATTTCTGTAACTATTCACAGATTTCACTCAGATTGTCATATTTATTTGCATATATCTGGGAAAATATTTGATAATGAATGATTTAATATCTTTTTAATTGGTGATAATTTCTCCCTGTTCATTTTTACACTGGATATTTGTCTTTTTCTTTCCTTTTTTTCTATCAAATTAACCATCGGTTTATTTGTATTATTGTCTTTGAAAAAAAAAAAACAGACGAAACTGTAAAAAAAAAACAAAAACACCAGAACTTAATAGAAAATTCGATCTTCATACGCAAGTCTAAAGAGAGGCATAAAAAGAGAGGTAAACAGGAGGAAAAAACGTCAAAAACATGTCACTCAATTTAGGCAAACTTTTTGCCTCCCTATAAGGGAAGATGATATCTGTTAATCTTGAGAATCATACATCTATTATGGAATATAATAGGGATATACATAGAGGGAACGGGTATAAAGTAAATGATGCCATGTTAAAAATATGATTTAAGCATACAAAGGTATTGTAACAGCAGGTGTAAAAATGAGGAAGCAGAAAATGGTAAATTACATCACAGGAAGAAGCACGAAATTAAAGTAGAGGGAGAGAGGGGAGGGAGATGAGTATTGTTTGACAGATACTCTCATCTGATTTGCTTCAAAGAGGGAACAATAAACTTAAGTATATAATTCTAACTAGCTCTATAGGCAGTAGGAGGGGAAGAGGGAAGAAAGTGAAGGGGAAGCTAAGAGGGAGGAAAGAAGCAGTAGGAGTAAAGGGAGTAAAAGGGAGAAGGGCTAAAAGAAGGAAGGGAAGACTGCAGGAGGTGGTGGTGAAAAGTGAAAATTTTTGAGGAGGGTAAGGGAGACAGGAGAGCTAAAAGCACAAATGGTGGGAAAGAAGATGGAGGGAAATGCATAGATTGCAATCAAAACTGTGAATGTGAATGGAATGAACTCTCCCATAAAATGGAGAAGGATAGTAGAATGAATTAAAAGCCATAATCTAGTAATATGTTGTCTGCAAGAAGGACATTTGAAAAGGGGAGATACACACAGGGTAAAAGTCAAAGGTTGGAGCAGAATACATTGTCCTTCAGCTGATGTAAGAAAAGCAGGAGTAGCAATACTAATCTGAGACAAAGCAACAACAGAAATAGACCTAATCAAAAGAAATAAGGAAGGAAACTATATCCTGCTAACAGGCACGATAGAAAATGAAGCAATATCTTTACTAAACATATATGCTCCAAGTGGTATAGCATCCACATTCTCAGAGTAGAGGTTGGGGGAGCTGAAGGAGGAAATTGACAGCAAAACTATACTAGTGGGGAACTTCAACCTCTCCTTCTCTGAACCTGATAAATCCAACCTCAAAGTAAACAAGAAAGAGGTTAAGGCGGTAAATAAAACCCAGTATATGGTAGATATGATACATCTCTGGAGAAACCTGAATGGGAATAGAAAGGAATATAATTTTTTTCTCAGAAGTACATGGTATATATTCAAAAAATGACCATGTAATAGGACATACAAACCTCACAATCCAGTGCAGAAAGGCAGAGATAATCAAAGCATCCTTCTCAGATCATAATGCAATACAAATAATACGGAATAAAAGACCATGGAAATATAGACCAAAAATCAATTGGAAACTAAATAATCTAATCTTAAAGGAGTGGGTTAAAGAAGAAACCATAGAAACAGTCAACAACTTTATTCAAGAAAATGACAACAAAGAGACAACCTACCAAATCTTATGGGATGCTGCAAAAGCAGTTCTTAGGGGAAGTTTTATATCTTTGAATGCCTACATAAATAAAATAGAGAAAGAGGAGATCAATGACTTGGGCAAGCAGCTGAAAAAACTAGAAAAAAGAAGAAATTGAAAATCCCCAAGTAAATACCAAATTGGAAATAATGAAAACCAAAGCGAGATTAACATAATTAAAATAAAGAAAACTATTGAATTAATAAATAAAATCAATAGTTGACTTTATGAAAAAACTAATAAAATTGATAAACCTTTGGTCAATTTGACTAAAAAAACAGAAAAAATCCAATTACAAATGAAAGGGGTGAACTCACTTCCAATGATGAGGAAATTAAAACAATAATTAGAAATTTCTCTGCCGAACTTTATGCCCACCAATTCGACAATCTAAATAGATAGATGAGTATTTTAAAAAATACAAATTGCTCAGATTAACAGAAGAGAAAGTTGAATATTTAAGCAACCCTATCCCAGAAAAAGAAATTGAACAAGCTATCAATAAACTCCCTAGGAAAAAATCTCCTGGACCAGATGAATTTACAAGTGAATTCTGTCAAACATTTAAAGAACAGTTAATTCCAGTGCTATATAGACTATTTTTGAAAATTAGGGATGAAGGAGTCTTCGCAAATTCTTTCTATGATACAAATGTGGTTTGGATACCTAAACCACGAAGAGACAAAACAGAGAAAGAAAATTTTACACTAATTGCTTTAATGAATATAGATGCAAAAATTTTAAATAAGATTTTAGTAAAACGAATACAGCATCTTATCACAAGAATAATATGTTACGATCAGGTGGGATTCATACCAGGAATGCAAGGCTGGTTCAATATTAGCAAAACTATTAGCATTATCGATCATATCAACTGCAAAACTAACAAAAACTGCATAATTATCTGAATAGATGCAGAAAAAACTTTCGACAAAACACAACACCCATTCCTGTTAAAAACACTGGAGAACACAGGAATAAACGGAACTTTCCATGAAATAATAAGCACTATCTACATGAAACCTTTGGCAAGCATTATATGTAATGGAGATAAGCTAGATGCATTTCTAGTATGATCAGGGGTGAAACAAGGATGTCCATTATCACCACTATTATTTAATATGGTACTGGAAATATTTGCTGTAGCAATTAGACAAAGAAATAGAAGGAGTAAGAATAGGCAAAGAAGAAACTAAGTTATCACTCTTCGTAGATGATATTATGATATACTTAGAGAATCCTATAGATTCAACTAAAAAACTATTTGAAATAATAAACAATTTTGGCAAAGTTGCAGGTTACAAAACAAACCCGCACAAATCTTCTGCATTCCTATATATTAATAACAAAGTCCAACAGCAAGAGATAGAAAGAGAAATCCCATTTAAAGCTAGGGTAGACACCATAAAGTATTTGGGAGTTTACCTGCCAAAACAAACCCAGGGACTATATGAACACAATTACAAGACACTTTTGGCACAAATAAAGTCAGATCTAAGCCAAGTGGAAAAACATCAGTTACTCATGGGGAGGCCGAGTCAATATAATAAATAATGTTATAAAATAAATACATATAGTATATAAATGTATATAATATATAATGTATAAATATATTATTCATATTATAACACATATTATAACACATTGTATAATATATTATAATATAATATATAAATATATAAAATAAATATATGAATATAATATAAACAATATAATATAATAATATAAATAAATATAATATAAAATAAATAATATAATAAAAATGAGAATTCTACCTAAATTAATTTGCTTATTTAGTGCCATACGAATTAAACTATCAGATAATTATTTTCTAGAGCTGTATAAAATAATATCAAAATTTACCTGGAAGAACAAAAGGTCCATAACATCAAAGGAACTAATGAAAAGAAATGCTAGGGAAGGTGGCCTAGCACTACCAGATCTCAAATTGTATTATAAAGCAGCAATTATCAAAACCACTTGGTACTAGCTAAGAAACAGAAGGGTAGGTAAGTGTAATAGACTAGGTACGCAAGACACAGTAGGTAATAAATATAGCAATCTCCTGTTTTTATAAACCTAAGCACTCTAGGTTCTGGGATAAGAACTCACTGTTCAACAAAAATTACTGGGAAAACTGGATAACATTGTGGTGGAAACTAGACATAGACCCATGGCTTACAATCACAGAAGAATAAAGTCCAAATGGGTAGATGATCTTTATACAAATATAGATACTATGGATAAACTGGAGGAGCAAGGAATAGTGTATTTATCAAATTTTTGGAAAAGGAAAGATTTTTGACTAAAGAAGAGGTACAAAGCTTTATGAAGTGCAAGATGAATAATTTTGATTACATTAAACTGAAAAGTTTTTGCACAACCAAACCCAAACCAAAATTCAGAGGGATGTAGTATATTGGGAAAGAACTTTTACAGCTAATCTCAGGAATAAAGGCCTCATTTCCATAATATGTAGAAAACTGAGTCAAATGTATGATACAAGTCATTCCCCAGTTGATAAATGGTCAAAACATATGAACAGGCAATTTTCAGAGAAAGAAATTAAAGATATCTATAATCATATAAAAATATGCTTTAAATCACTTTTGATTAGAGAGATACAAATCAAAATAATTTTGAGATAGCACATCACACTGATTCGATTGATAAACGTGGGAGAGGATGTAGGAGAGTTGGAACACTAATTCGTTGTTGGTGGAGCTGTGAGCTCATCCAACCATTCTGGAGAGCGATTTGGACCATGTACCAGAGCCAAAATGGCTACAAAAATGTGCACCCCTTTGACCTAGCAATAATGCTTCTGAGACTGTATCCCCAAGAAATCATAAAAATGGGAAAGGGTCCCACATGTACAAAAATATTTATAGTAGCACTGTTTGTAATTGCCAAAAGCCAGAAATCAAGGGGATGCCCATCAATTGGGGGAATGGCTTGAATAAATTATGGTATATATATATATATATATATATTTGTGTGTGTATGTGTGTGTGTGTGTGTGTGTGTATGTATATATGTAAAATGGAATACTATTGTGCCATAAGGAATGATGAACAAGAAGTATTCAGAGAGGCCTGGAAAGACTTACATGATCTGATGCTGACTGAAAGGAGTGGAACCAGGAGAACTTTGTTCACAGCAATGACCACAGTGTGTGAGAGTTTTTTTCTGGTAGCCTTGGATCTTCATAGCAATATAAGGACATAAAAAAAAAAGAAAAAAATTCCCAATGTGCTTCTGAGCAAAATGCCTTCCACATTCAGAGAAAGAGCTATGGAGTTCAATCTCAGAATGTAGCAGATCTTGTGTGTGTGTGTGTGTGTTAAGTTTTGATTTGTTATATGATTTCTCTCATTTATTTTATTTCTTCTACGCAGCATGACTATTATGAAAATGTATTCTATAGGAAAGGTATATGTAGATCCTATATAGAATTGTATGCCTTCTTGGGGAGGAAGTGGGGTGCTGGGGGGGTAGGTAAGGGAGGGAAAAGTCTAAGTTTTTATGGTAGTGATTGTAGAGCATTAAAAATAACTGAAATGAATATATTATTTAAAAAAGAAAAACAACTCCTAGATTTATTAGCTCACCTTTCTTTTCTGTTTTCAATCTTACTAATCTCACCTTTGATTTTCAGGGTTTTCAATTTGGTGTTTGACTGGGGATTTTCAATATGTTCTTCTTTTCCATTTTTTAGATGCATGCTCAATTCTTTTATTTGTTTTTTTTTCAATTTTGTTCCTGTAAGAATTTGGAGAACTCTAGTTCCCCTAAGTCCTTTGCCTGTATCCCATAAATTTTGGTGTCTTATCTCTTTGTTGTCAGTCTCTTTAATGAAATTCATGATTTATTCTATGATTTGATCTTTGAACTAGTTATTCTTTACGATTAAGTTATTGACTGTCCTATGAATTTTTCATCTATCTTTGCACTGTCATCTGCTGAATGTGATATTTTTTGTATTATGATATGAAAATAATGCGTTTAATAGTTCTGTCTTTCTACATTTTATTTTGAGATTTATGCTCTGGTACATGGTCAATTTTTGTTTAGATGCCATGTGTGGCAGCAAGAGAAAAATTATATTCCTTTCTCTTCCTAGTTTTCTTGAAAGGGGTCTACCATATCTAACTTTTCTAATATTTTATTTACCTCCTTAGTTTCTTTTTTGTTTATTTTTTTTGTTGGATTTATTGAATTCTGAGTAGGGACAATTTATGTCCCCACTAGTATAGTTTTTCTGTTTATTTCTTCATG